>JAGKTI010001630.1:18838-46642 GCA_018397915.1 Birgus latro | reverse complement strand
TGGAGAAGGCCTTCGACAAAGTACCCCACAAGAGACTATTATGGAAATTAGAGCATATAGGAGGACTGAAGGGAAGCCTCCTGGAATGGATGAGAGACTTTTTGAGTGACAGACAAATGAGGACAGTAATAAAGGACAGGACATCTGGATGGAGGGAAGTAACAAGTGGTGTCCCACAGGGCTCGGTGTTGGCACCAGTAATGTTCTTGATTTATGTAAATGATATGGTAGATGGAGTGAACAGCTACGCAAGCCTGTTTGCTGATGATGCAAAGATCTTGAGAAAGGTAGAGGTTGAAGAGGACTGTAAAATGCTACAGGAGGATCTGGATAGGATATATGATTGGAGCCGGATGTGGGAAATGAAATTCAACGCAAAAAAATGTAAAATATTGGAAATGGGTAAAAGTACCAAGAGGCCATCATTGAATTATTTGATGGGTAATGAACCAATTAGAAAAGCGAGAGAAGAGAAAGATTTGGGAGTGCTGGTCCAGGATAGTTTGTCACCTGAAAAGCACATAAATAAGATAGTGAGAGAGACATATAAACTCTTGACCAATATAAGAGTGGCATTTCATTACATGGATGAGGAGATGATAAAAAAATTGATAGTGGCCATGATCCGGCCCAGGTTAGAATATGCAGCAGTAGTGTGGTCCCCACACAAAAAGAAAGATATAACCAAGATTGAGAGAATACAAAGAACAGCAACCAAGATGGTCCCTAGTCTGGCAGATTTGCCATACAGAGAGAGGCTGGAAAGGCTGGATTTGCCCTCCTTAGAGGAAAGGAGAGAGAGGGGTGACATGATTGCAGTGTTCAGGACCATGATAGGAGTAGATAAAATTGACAGAGAAAATCTGTTTGTGTGGGATGAGAGAGCAACAAGAGGACATGGAATGAAACTAAAGAAGCCAAGCTGCTCGAAGGACATCAAGAAATATAGCTTTCCGTATAGATGTATAGACCTGTGGAATAGCCTGGACAAAGAGATCGTCCAGTCTAAAAACTTAAATGAGTTTAAGGCAAAATTTGACTTATTGAGAAACAGAGACGGGACCCCACGAGCGTAGCTCATTTCCTGTATATCACAATTAGGTAAATACAATTAGGTAAATACACACAAAATCCTTGGTGTAACATACAATACATCAATATCATTTAAACAACACATCACAAAAATCAAAAATAAATTAACACCAAGACTCAGTGCCTTGAGGTCACTTGCCCATACAACATTTGGACACAACAAAGAAACCCTCACCACAGTATACAAACATAATATACGTTCAGTGATGAATTATGCAGCCCTACTTGGACTCCTAACCTCACTAAAACACACTATAAGACTCCTCAGACCATACAGAACAAGGCCCTAAAAATAATCACAGGCTGCACAGCTACTACACCCACAGATCACCTACACCAAGAAACCAAAGTCTTCAAAGTCAAGGATCATCTAGACATGAGAGGCACCCAGATTCTCGCTGCAGCCTCCACAAACCCACAGCATCCACTACATTGCATGGCAGCACATCCACACACACCAAGGAACATCAAAATAACACCCTGCACATGATATCATACACAGATACTGTCATCTCTCCCCCCTCGCCCGCCTCAGACCAGCTTCCAGAAGCATATTCATACTCAAATCACTCGCCATTCCATTCAGTCACTCAAAGACAACACACAGCTGCATGCACGACCTCCTGATATCCATCCTTCTGAATCCAATCTCCCCCATGATGACAGGGTCCACCTGGCCATGCTGAGATGTGGACATCATCCAGCCCTCTTAAGTTATCAGAAGAGACTGGATGACTCCGTTGCTGATGCCTGTCCAGGATGTAGCACAGCACCCCATACTATTAAGCACATCATGGAAGACTGCATTGCACACAACTCACCTATGTCAACAGCACAACATACACTCCTTGAGAGCTCTGTGGGAAAGCCCGGTCTCAGCCATGGCCTTCCTTAGGGACTCGGGGCTGTTCGGCCAGAGTGCCTAGGGAACAACTACTACTACTACAGACAATTCCACCAAAGTAATTGCACATCCTGGACACGCCATTTGGACATCGCTCCAAAAATAAAACGTTCGTTTGCAATATTGTCAGCGGAATATTTATTAATTCAAAATTCTAAATAACAGCCTTCAAAGGTAAGTTTTAAAAAATTCCTAGTAGGTACGGTATGGTAATCCAGAAGAGGTACGGTACCAATTACCCTGTGAAAGACCCATTTCAATAGAAAATATGGCAAGGCCGTGCCCGTTTGGTAGAGAATTACTACAAATTTTATGGATGCGTGCCTCTTTCTTACTGATTGAATGCATGATATGAAGTTTAGGCACCACAGTTACAAGGACCATAAGTCATAGCTGCTGCCTTTCTCTACATTATACTTTGTGGATAGAAGCTGGGAAGGTTTTGTGGTTTGAGCAGTAAATTTCTTGGCTGGAACTTTACATATAACCTTATATCTTGGTGAAAGAGTGTTAAGTAGTAGTTTTCCGTTAGCCTACTGGTAATATGCTTGTTTGTATTTGAGATAATGATGATAATTTGGTGTGACATTGTAGTTTTACAGTATTGCAGCTATTATAGTGATTGTGTAATTCTTAACTGTGGGTTGCTTCATGTTACATCCATATAAAATAATTTGTATTAGCTTGAGATAGTTATAGAAATACAGAGTACTGTATATGCTTTGTTTGTTATAGGATTTAGAACTTGTACCAGTACAGTGGAAAACTGAAGCCCACATTTAGAAAAGTAGTAGCTGGAAAGAATATTTTGAAAGCCTGATGAATGGGAATAGAGAGAGCAGAGTGGCTTTAAACATGATTGGTTTTGGGGGTGTGCAGAGGGGGAATGCAGTGCCAGGCATGGTTGGCATGATTAAAATCAAATGATTTTAATCAAGTGATTATAATCGATTATAGTCAGGGAAAAAATCACTGATTAAAATCAAATGATTTTTATTTTAAATATAATAGTATGCATACTATTTAAGCTGATGTTGTAAATACCCTATCACCACTTGCTTGATGGCAAAATTTTTCAGGAGACATTAAAGAGTGTATGATGGTGCCTGCCCAATTACATACTGCCTATTGCTTCCTCTGCTGGAATTGAAAGAGTGTTTTCAACCTTTGGACTTATCCAGTCAAAAATCAGAAACCATCTCGGTATTGAAAAAGCATCAGTGCTTGTTACTGTGTTCAAACACTTCAACCAAAACAAAAGCATTTCCTCTGATACCCCAGACTACTCTTCTTACCTTCTGTTTATCTGACCTGAACTGTATATGAAAGTACAGTGAGTCCTCGTTAAACAAAAACCCTATGTATGAATTTTCAATTTTACGAAAGCAAGGAATGTAGGACAAATTCCACAATACGAAAGGTATCTGTCTCGATACGAAAAGCAAAAAGAAAGAAAATTCGAAAAATTCAAAATGGGCATGCTGCACAGCGCCGCACTTGCTTGCGGCGAGGAAACGAACTACCTACCCATCTCTGGTAACAATTGTTTGTATGCTTCCCAGTTGAGTCCACGTCCCTCCTTGCAGCTTCGCTGTAAGTAAGGATATTTTCACAGCTCTACACCTTTTCGTACTGTTGAGACATGCCTCCCAAACACCCTGCATCATCCCCAGTATCAGCGGAGCCCGCTGCAAAGAAGACGCAGCACCCTGCTTCACCAGAACCACCTGCACCAATCGAGGAAGCACCAGAGGAGCAATAGGGTGCCACCATGTGAAAGGCCACCAGCATCAGTGCTGGTACAATTGTACTGTACAGTGTACAGGTACAGTACATTATTTACAGTGCTTCAAAATAGGAGGGGTAAAGTTTAGGTGGGGGATCAGAGGGGGTCCTGGAATGCATCCCCCCATTTCTATGTATATTTCGATGGGGAAAATCGTTCCGATATACGAAATCTTGAATAATGAAAGTTTTTTTTCGCTCCCTATCCCTTTCATATATCAGGGACTCGCTGTAACTCTGTTTATTGTATCTTTTAAATTTACATAAATATAGCACATTTATTTCATAATGATGAAAATCCTGAGTATTTTTTTCATATTTTGATAAAAATAACTAATTTGGATTCAGTGTGTAAATCTTACGTTTTATGTAGCCTAATGTAAGCTGTATCTCAGTGGATCCTTTTCAACAATGATGTTTATTATTTTCACAGAGGTCAATAATTTCATCTTAGGAAAATGCTTTTCAGTATTAGAGTACAGTAGTTAAAAGTATTCCATAGTCATTTTTTCATTATATGCAAATTCAATAAATAATACAGTCATCAAGTGTATAATTATAATAACCTTTTCATACAGATATTGGAGCCAAATTGTACCCACTGTAAAAAAAAAAAAAATTACGAGAATGGCTTTCAACATATTACACACAAAAAATGCATGCATTATTGTATAAAAAGTCAAATGTGAATAATGGAGTGAAAAATGGTAGTGCCTTGGTGGACATCTGTGCTAGTAAGGGGTTGGCAATAGCCAACACCTACTTTCAGCACAAGATGATCCACAGGTATACATGAAGAGTCATGAGGAGGATGGATGGTGAACTTGTAGAACAAAAGGCAATGATAGATTACGTGTGTGTGGATGGGTAAATGAGAAGACAAGTGTTGGATGCAAGAGTGTGGAGAGGGTGGGGGAATGGAATCTCTAAGGCTGCAAAGAAAATGGGTGAAGAGACCAAGGGGAAGACAGGAGGAAATAGCTCCTGTGAGAAGAGTGGAGAAGTTGCAAGACAGTGAGAAAATGGCAGAGTATAAGGGCATAGTGGAAGAAAGATTGGGAAGGTATGAGTTAGAGCAGATGGAAGGGGTGGAAGATGTACGTAAGATTTTCATTGAAGAGATAGGCGCAGTGTGTGAGGTGGTTTGTGGAGTGAGGAGGAGATGCAGGGGTGTGGAAGGGACAGCATGGTGGAATGATGAGGTGAAATGACCTGTGGAACAAAAGAAGAAGGCATACAGTAGGCGCGGAAAGTATTGACTTTTTTTGCCGACGTCATTCTTTTTCGCGTTAAGTGAAGTAGGGTCAATACTACCCTCCCCTGTGATGCGAAATGAGCTGACGCTTTTTCAACGGGAGCTGGCAACCCTGCTTGATAGGTTTGGCACCACAGGAGCAGGCTCAGTAATGTTTGGGCAGCCACAGGAGGAGGATTGTCTCTGTATGTGATGCACCACGAGGGCATGTTTTGACTCAAATAACACAGTTATTTGGTTACCTACCACATTCTCATAATGTGTAAAGTAACCACAAGCAGGGACAAACGTGTGGAAGTGATTACTTTATACAAAGCTGGCCACAAACTCCCATTTATTGCAAATCAGATGGTGTTAGACTGAGGACAGTGCAGAGACTCGTGAAGTGGTTCAAGGACAGTGGGGAGGCCATTCTTCCCACTCCACTTCCCAAGCCTGGGAGACCTCGTAAGACAACCTTCAGGACCCGTCAGCTGATCTCAAGGCAAGTTAGCAAGGATCCACGGCTAACAGCATGGGATTTAAAAGAAAAGAACCCACAGTTGCTGGCAGATGTGTCTGTCAGAAGTGTGCAGCAGCTGTTGCATGATGATCTGGGCTACAGGAGTTTTTGTGCTCGTAAAAAACCACTGTTAACTGCACTTCAGAAGAAAAAGAGAGTAAATTTTTGTAAGAAATATATTGCCTGGAGTGAGGAGCAATGGAAAACTGTGCTTTGGAGTGATGAGTTAACATTTACTGTCACTGGTACCCCTTCATCACGAGTGTACCGCAAACCAGGCAGTGACCCCCTGGATCCTAAGTACACTTCCAAGTTTGTTAAATACCCAGCCTCACTCATGGCTTGGGGCTGCTTTACATATTATGGTGTTGGTAGGTTGGTAATTCTACCTGCAAATGAAAAAGTGAACCAGAACAATTATTTGGAGCTCTTATGTGATGTTTTAAGTGACTCTTGATAAAACCAAGGCAAGAGTATTTATGCAAGATTCTGCCCCTGCACATGTTGCAAAGTCAGTGAAACCGTGGCTAACAGACTGTGAGGTTCCCTTTATTCGAGATTGGCCCGGAAACAGCCCAGATATCAATCCCATTGAGAATTTATGGGCGCACATGATGCGGCAGCTGCGTAGTATGGACACATCATCTTTGCCTAAACTTGAGGCTGCAGCTATGGAGCAGTTTTAGTCCGTCTGTTCTGCAAAACTATGCCATCAGTCTCCTCAGACGCCTTAAGAAGATAATAAAGGTGAAGGGGAATGCCAGTAAATGCTAAATTCAATGGTGAGTGTTAATTTATTTGTTTCTCCTTGCTAACCACAAGAATGTTTTCTTTTTTTAAGATGGCGTCAACACTTTCCGCTCCTACTGTATAGTAAATGGCTAGCAAGCAGAGGTAGGGGAGAAGATGAGAGAGAGGTATATGTGAGGTGGAGAAGAGAGGTGAAGAGATTGGTGAAGGAGGGTAAGGAGAAAGTGGATGAGGAGTTTGGGAGGAATCTGAGTGTAAAATGGATGGAGAGTAAGAAACTGTTTTGGAAGGAGGTAAAGAAAGTAAGACAGTGTGAAAGGAGATATAGTAGGGGAGTGAAAGATGGGAGTAATATTGTTGGTGGAGAAGAGATAGAAATTGAGGAGATGGAAGGAGCACTTTGAGAATTTGTTGAACTTAGAGAGTGAGAGTAGTGTGAGTATAAGTGGGTGGGGAATGGCTGGGAGAAGAAGAGGTGAGAGGAGGGAGGAAGAGATCAGTAGGGCGGAAGTAGTGGAAGCAATGAAGAAGATCAAGATGGGAAAGGCCCCAGGAATTGATGGAGTGTGTGGTGAAATGCTGAAGTATGGGGGCGAGATTGTTGTGGAGTGGATATGGAAGTTGTGTAGATTGGCTTGGGAGGAGGGAAGGATTCCAGAGGATTGGAAATCAGGTATAATTGTTCCTTTATATAAAGGAAAAAGGGAGAGAGAAGTATGTGGTAACCACAGGGGTATTTGCCTTCTAAGTTTGACTGGAAAAATATATGGTAGAATACTCACTGATAGGGTTAGGCATATAACAGAGGAGTTAGTTGGAGAAGAACTAGGGGGATATAGGAAAGGATAAGGGTGTGTAGATCAGATATTTGTTCTAAGATGTTTAGTGGAGAAGTATCCAGAGAAGGGAAAGAAAGTGTATGCTGCCTTCTTGGACTTGGAGAAAGCTTATGACAGAATAGATAGGCAAGGCATGTGGAAGGTATTAAGAATATTTGGAGTGGAGGGGAAATTGTTGAGTAGTATGTACGAAGGAGCTAGGGCTACTGTGCGAGTGGATGGTGAGCTGAGTGAGTTCTTTGATTTGAATGTGGGACTGAAACAGGGTTGTGTGATGTCTCCATGGCTTTTTTATATGTACATGGATGGGGTTGTAAAGGAGGTGCAAGGTAGGGCAGTGGATATGGAGGTGGCTCTAATGAATGAGGGTGAGATGTGGAAGATTCCGGTGTTGTTGTTTGCCGATGATTCAGTAATGCTGAGTGAAGATGAAGGGGAGTTTCAAGGTTTGGTGAATGAATTTGGGACAGTGTGTAAGAAGAGGAATCTGAAAGTCAATGTAAACAAGAGCAAAGTTATGGTGTTTGAGAGGAATGAAGTCACAGAATGCACAGTGAGGTTGGATGGTGAGAATGGTGAAAAACATATATATGAGTGAATTTGAAGAAGGGAGGAGATGAGGTAGGCCAAGAGGAAGGTGGAGAGATATGGTGGATGAATGTGTGAGGGAAAGCAGGTCTGGATGATGATGATTTATTGGGGAGTTTCTGGATGTGGTAGCAAGACTTACACTTTTACTGTTGGATATTTACCCTAGTTCTTTACTCCTACTGTATTATTTATTTCAGTGAGTGGCTTGATGGAGGATTAGTCCCCCTCCCTGTAAAACAACTAGGCCTTCTCAAAGACAAATTGCCACCCCTAGCGGTATTATAGCATCTGGCTGTGGATAGGCTAGATACTCAGTACCATAGATCATTTATGTAATTTTACTGGAGGAACTATTTCTTTATATTTCATGTTAATACAGTGTGTATGAATTACAAAAATATTACTGTTACCCTTCATTTTTGAACCTGTGCAGTACAGAAATACTGCCCTATCACATATGCATTTTTATTTCAGGCTATGTCACTAATGTCTTGGATGATGCAAGAGTGTATGCCAACTATGCTAAGAAAATCAAAATGATAGAGTTGGATGATGTGAAACTGGCAGTACATATGCAGATGGAGAAGTCTTTCACAACACCACCTCCCCGTGATGTAAGTGCACATAGTAACCAGTGTCATGTGGTGATTTGTCTCCTGGGCAATGTGCACATGTGTGGAAACTGGGGGGGACAACTGACAACACTCAGGGTGTGATGAGTTATCCCCCTGTGGTGAGTTGTCCTGAAAACAGTACTACGTTCTGTATACTGTACCCAAACCAAACCCTACGTAACCTAAAACAGCCCAACCTGACTTACCCTAACCCAAGAGTCAGCAAGGTGTGGGAATGGGAAATTTTGACCATGACTTTAAGTTTATCAATTTCCACACATATGCACAATGCCCAGGAGCCAGCTCGCCACGGGGGACAACTCGCAACATTACACCCGTAGCTAGTTCTTTGAAGACATGTACTAGTAAGTTAAGGATAGTTTGCCATGAACTAGTAGGTTTCATTGTAGATACAGTGAGTCCTCGGTAATTGAAAATCCGATAAACGAAATTTTGATGTTACGAAAGTGATGAATATAGGATAAATTCCACTATACAAAAGGTATCTGTCTCAGTGATACGAAAGGTGACGTGGAAAAATTCAAAATGGGCACGCTGCACAGCGCCGTGCTCGCTTGCGGCGAGGCCGTCACAACAACAACAAGACAATTCGCCATCAGGACTTTTCAGCGTCAGGACGATTCCCAATCATTTATTTACATATCTGTCAATTTAGCAAGTATATTAGTTTTTGAGTTATATGAGTTATAAAGCTGATTGTGGTTTATTCTTTTTATAATAAATGTAAAATATGGCATCAAATAGTTTGTATTAATGAAAAAAATATAAATATATTAAAACATGAATCAGGTGACGTATGCCTCGCATGCCATTGTCTAGGTAACTCACCTGTTACCAGTGGCCTGGGCAGTTAAGACATGTCACCCCATGGTATGAAATTCAAGGCCAGAGTGATTCCCCAATCGATGACAATGTGGAGGATAAAGTTTACATGGCGTTAGAGGAAGAAACAGTCAGAAATGATGATCAGGTAATGTCACCAAAAAAAGTGTGGTATGTTGATGTGTTTGGTGAGTGAAACAGTGCTTATACTGCACACAAGATCGTGCAAACAGAGTGAGAGAAGAGTTTTGGGCAAACGTGGAAGTGTGCTTGGAAAAGTTTGGAAGGAATGAGAGAGTGCTTTTGATTGGAGATAGGAATGGAAATGTAGGGAATGTGAAAGTGGATGGTGTGGTTGGTGAGTGGGGTGCGCCTGCAGAGATGAATGAGAATGGCAATGCTTTAGTGGACATTTGTGCTGGGAGGGGGTTGGTGATAGCTAATACCCTCTTCAGGCACAAGATGATCCATAGGTATACATGGTGAGTGTTGAGAAGGGTGGATGGTGAACTGAGTGAATGGAAGGCAATGATTGATTATGTGTGTGTGGATGAAAGGTTGAGAAGGTGTGTAATGGATGCAAGAGTATATAGAGGTTGGGGGAGAGGACTTTCGGACAACCACTTGGTGGTGGTCAGAATTAAAGCGAACAAAATGGAGAAAGAGAAGAAGGGAAGGACATGAGGAAGTAGTTCTTACAAGGAGGGTAGAAAAGTTACAAGAGGATGGAAAAAAGGCAGAATATAAAAGGGAAGTGGGTATTCACAGAAGAAATCTGTGCAGCATGTAAGGTGGTATGCGGGGTGAAGAGAAGACGAAAGGGGGTTTAGCGAACAGCATGGTGGACTGAAGAGGTGAGAGAGGCTGTGGAACAAAAGAAAAAAGCATATAGTGAATGGATGAGGAACAGGGGCATCAACAAAGTTGAGCAACGGAAGAGAGAGTTGTATGTAGAGAGGAGGAGAGAGGTGAAAATTAGTAAGAGAGAGTAAGAAAGAGAATGGATGAGGAATTTGGAAGGAATTTGAGTGCAAAGTGGAGGGAATGTAAGAAAATGTTCTGGAAAGAGGTAAAGAGAGTTAGACAGGGTGCCAAAGAAGTTAGTTGGGGAGTGAAAGATAGAAATGGTAGAGAAGGGAGAAAAAGTGAACAGATGGAGAGAATACTTTAATGAATTGTTGAACATAGAGAATGAAAGTAATGCAAGTATAAGTGGCTGGGGAATGGCTGGGAGAAGGAGGGATGTGGGAAGAGAGGAAAAAATCAGTAGAATGGAAATTGTGGAAGCAATGAAGAAAGTTAAAATGGGGAATGCCCCAGGAATTGATGGGGTGTGTGGAGAAATGCTGAATTATGGGGGAGAGATAGTAATAGAATGGATGTGGAAGGTGTGCAGATTGGCCTGGGAGGAAGGTAGGGTCCCGGAGGATTGGATGTCAGGTATAATTATTCCCCTGTACAAAGGAAAAGGGGAAAAAGCAGTTTGTGGTAATTATAGGGGCATTTGTCTTCTTAGTGTAATAGGAAAAATATATGGTAGGATACTTGTTGACAGAGTTAGGGAAATAACAGAGGAATTAGTTGGAGAAAAACACGGAGGTTTTAGGAAGGGAAGAGGTCGTGTGGATCAGATATTCATTCTTCAATCTTTAGTGGAAAAGTTACTAGAGAAGGGAAAGAAGTTGTATGCAGCCTTCATGGATTTGGAGAAAGCATATGACAGGATGGATAGACAAGGATTGTGGAAAGTATTAAGAATATATGGAGTAGATGGGAAGTTGTTGAAGGGCGTGAAGAGTATGTATGAGGGTGCTAAGGCTGCAGTGCATGTGGATGGTGAACTGAGTGGATTTTTCCATTTGATGGTTGGATTGAAACAAGGATGTGTTTGTCTCTGTGGTTGTTCAGTCTGTATATGGATGGGGTTGTAAAAGAGATACAAGGTAGGGCAGTGGGTGTTGGAGTGGCCCTAGTGAGAGAGGGCAGTGTTTGGAAACTCCCTGTACTGTTGTTTGCAGATGATACCGTGTTGTTAAGTGAAGACGAAGGGGAGCTGCAGGGCTTGGTAGATGAGTTTGGGAGAGTGTGTAAGAAGTGGACTCTAAAGATGAATGTAGGGAAGAGTAAAGGGATGGTCTTCGAGAGAAGTGAAGTGAGTGAATGTACAGTGTGACTGGATGGGGAGGATATTGAGAATGTGAATTCATTTAAGTTCTTGGGTAGTGTGATGAGTAAGGATGGAGGTTTAGAAGGTGAAGTGCTCAAAAGTGTGCAGCAGGGAAGAAAGGTGGCTGGTTCCTTGAAAGCAGTGAAAAGGAAGTGGGAAGTGAGCATGAAAGTAAAAAAGCTGCTTCATGACAGTATTGTGATACCAACTCTAACATATGGAAGTGAAGCTTGGACCCTGTTGGAGGGACAGAAGTCAAGAGTGAGAGGAGTGGAAATGAGTTACTTGAGAAGTGCATGTGGATTCACATGGAGTGGCAGACTGGCAAATGAGGAAGTGAAGGAGCATTGTGGTGTGGATGTGATAGGAAGCATTAGGAAGAACACATTGGGGTGGTTTGGTCATGTGGAGAGGATGGAGGTGAGAAACTGATGAGGAGAGAGTATGTGAGTGAGGTGGAAGGGGGGAGAGGGAGGGGGAGACCAAGGATGAGATGGAGTGGAGAGGTATATGAAAGATTGAAGTGTGAGCTGGGAGCAGGGCAGTGAAATGGCAGGGGACAGAGCGACATGGAGGCAATTTGTTTGTTGCCACCTCTTACGGGATTAAGGCATCTGGTAATAGATAGATAGATTACTGTGTGAAAACCAATACTCTTGTACTGCATATAAATTCTATCTATCAATCTATCTATCTATATATTGCCAGATGCCTTAATCCCGTAAGGGGTGGCCACAAACATTTCGCCTCCATGTTGTACCAAATAAATAATTAAATAACTATTGTAAGTGGCTTGGAATAATTACCCTCCCATAGATTTCGTTTTCTCAGGAGCCAAGGCCCATAGAAAACACAGTCATGTGAGGGTATTCTTGCCTGTAGCAGCATTTTAAAGGTCAGGTGAGCGATTTCTCTATGAATTTTTGATGTTTCTCATAAAAAGCAGAGGTTTTAGCAAAAAAAAAAAAAAAAAAAAAAAGAATTCACCAGGATGGGGGGAGGTAATTGGTTAAGAATCTGCTGGGACAGGGCAGGTTAACATAAGGCTACATATGAGACATTGGCATCTATAACTTCAAGTGAACAATCAACATACTCAAAAATTATTCAGATAATCTTCATATTACGTCTATATTCTCAGCTAATCAATCAATCTCATCGTACTGCATCCAAAAATTATAATAAAAATTACTGAAGACAGCTATGGGAGATGCCAGATTGTAATTCAAAGTTGACTATAGTGAGGCAGAAGCAAGTTTATTATTGACTATAAGTGCAAATTATAAACTAATATCCAAATCTACTTTTCAGTGAACATAGACCTTGATAGTTCCCCATGAAATTAGTTATTATAGTATTAATCAATTAATGCAAGAGTGTGGAGAGGGTGGGAGAGTGGAATCTCTGACCATCACTTAATGAGGCTGCAAAGAAAGTGGGTGAAGAGACCAAGGGGAAGACAGGAGGAAGTAGCTCCTGTGCGAAGAGTGGAGAAGTTACAAGATAGTGAGAAAATGGCAGAGTATAAGAGAATGGTGGAAGAAAGATTGGGAAGGATTGAGTTAGAGCAGATAGAAGGGGTGGAAGATGTATGTAAGATTTTCACGGAAGAGATAGGCGCAGCGTGTGAGGAGGTTTGTGGAGTGAGGAGGAGATGCAGGGGTGTGCAAGGGACAGCATGGTAGAATGATGAGGTGAAACGACCTGTGGAACAAAGAAGAAGGCATATAGTGAATGGCTAGTGAGCCGAGGTAGGGGAGAAGATAAGAGAGAGGTATATGTGAGCTGGAGAAGAGAGGTGAAGAGATTGGTGATGGAGAGTAAAAAGAAAGTGGATGAGGAGTTTGGGAGGAATCTGAGTGTAAAATGGAGGGAGAGTAAGAAATTGTTTTGAAAGGAGGTAAAGAAAGTAAGACACTGTGAAAGGGGAAATAGTAGGGGAGTGAAAGATGGGAATAATAGATTGCTGGTGGAGAAGAGAGAGAAATTGAGGAGATGGAAGGAGCACTTTGAGGATTTGTTGAATGTAGAGAGTGAGAGCAGAGCAAGTATAAGTGGTTGGGGAATGGCTGGGAGAAGAAGAGGTGAGAGGAGGATGAAAGTATTGGAAGCACTGAAGTAGGTCAAGCTGGGAAAGGCCCTAGGAATTGATGGAGTGTGTGGTGAAATGCTGAAGTATGGGGGTGAGATTGTTTTGGAATGGATATGGAAGTTGTGTAGATTGGCTTGGGAAGAGGGAAGGGTTCCAGAGGGCTGGAAATCAGGTATAATTGTTCCTTTATATAAAGGAAAAGAGGAGAGAGAAGTATGTGGTAACCATAGGGGTATTTGCCTTCTAATTGTGACTGGAAAGATATATGGCAGAATACTTATTGATAGGGTTAGGTATATAACAGAGGAGTTAGTTGGAGAAGAACAAGGGGGATTTAGGAAGGGAAAAGGGTGTGTAGATCAGATATTTATTTCTAAGATGTTTAATGGAGAAGTATCTAGAGAAGGGAAAGAAAGTGTATGCTGCCTTCATGGACTTGGAGAAAGCTTATGACAGAATAGATAGGCAAGGTATGTGGAAGGTATTAAGAATATATGGAGTGGAGGGGAAATTGTTGAGTGCAGAGCGTGTATGAAGGAGCTAGGGCTACTGTGCGAGTGGATGGTGAGCTGAGTGAGTTCTTTGATTTGAAAGTGGGACTGAAACAGGGTTGTGTGATGTCTCCATGGCTGTTTTATATATACTGTACATGGATGGGGTGGTGAAGAAGGTGCAAGGTAGGGCAGTGGATGTGGGGGTGGCTCTAATGAATGAGGGTGAGATGTGGAAGATTCTGGTGTTGTTGTTTGCTGATGATACAGTATTGTTGAGTGAAGATGAAGGGGAGTTGCAAGGTTTGGTGAATGAATTTGGGACAGTGTGTAAGACGAGGAATCTGAAAGTCAGTGTGAACAAGAGTAAAGTTATGGTATTTAAGAAAAATGAAGTCACAGAATGTACAGTGAGGTTGGATGGTGAGGATATGGAGAATGTGAGTGCATTCAAGTACTTGGGCAGTGTGATGAGTAAGGATGAAAGTTTGGGGGATGAAATACTTGAAAGGGTACAGCAGGGAAGGAAGGTTGTTGGTTCATTGAAAGCGGTGATGAGAATAGGGAGGTGAGTATGGAAGTCAAGAAGTCACTGCATGATAGTATTGTGATCTCTATCCTGACATATGGAAGTGAGGTATGGACCTTGCTAGAGGGTAACAAGTCAAGAGTGAGAGCAGTGGAAATGAGTTACTTGAGAGGAGCATGTAGAGTGACCTGGAGGGACAGGTTGATGATTGAAGAAGTGAATTTACGTTGTGGGGTGGATTTGGATGTGGTTGAGAAGATTGAGAGAAATACACTGAGGTGGTTTGGACATGTGGAGAGAATGGAGAATGAAACTCTGACTAAGAGGGTGTATGTAGGTGGGGTGGAGGGAGATAGAGGGAGGGGAGGGCCAAGAATGAGGTGGAGGGATGGAGTTGAGAGGTATCTGAGGGAGGGGGGAGTGAGTTGGAGGGAGGGTAGGCAAATGGTGGGTGACAGAGCGACTTGGAGGCATTTTGTCTGCTGCCACCCGTTTCGGGATTAGGGCATCGGGCTATAGATAGATAGATATTTATAGAATGACGGAATCGTCCATGTTTTGAGGGGGAATTGTTTGACGGCAAATTGACTTAACGGCGAATTTTCCTGGAACCACTCAATGTCCTTCCTCACAGCTTTGCTGCACATGAGGATATTTTCACAACTCTATACATATTCGTATTGTTTAGACATGCCTCCTATGCGCCCTGCATCATCTCCAGCATTGGGGGAGCCCTCTGCAAAGAAGCAGCAGCACCATACTCTAACTCTGAAGAGGAAATTGGAAATTACACCTCAAGGAGGTGCAGGGAGTCTCGGAGATTGGGTGTCCTTTAGGCCTTGCGGCTTCCACCATTGGAACTGTGACCAAGAAAAAGGAGATATACAAAAAAATGGCCACCTTATTCTCTACATCTACAGGTATTACCTACTTCTACAATTATTACTTATTTCAAACTACAGTCGGAGGGATAAAATTTAGGTGGGGGTCCGAGGGGGTCCTGGAATGCATCCCCCCATTTCTCTGTATATTTCAGTGGGAAAAATCGTTCCGATATTCAAAATTTCGAATTATGAAAGGTTTTTTGGTCCCTATCCCTTTCGTACATCGAGGACTCACTGTACTTGTACTTGTTTTCTGGTTCAGTACTCCAGATTTTTAGTTGGGAGATCATGGTGATTTAAGAATTTTCTTGTACAGTAGATATTTCAGGTTTTAAATGTTTTAATCAGTTCCAGGAACCTGGAAATTTAATAAATCCATATTCCCTGCAGGCCTAGGCAAAAAGGAGAGGCTTAGCAGGGATAATAGTTCACTGACCTTCAGTTTTTACTTGTTAGCAAAAGGTCAACTTTACCTCATCCACAGGTGGCGGTGATGAAACTCAGGTTCTAAGTTAATTGGATATGATAACTTACACTCGTCATGTGTTCACAGCTACTCTTGGACCTGGCTCGAAACCGCAATGCCAACCCTCTTCCAACCATAAAGCCAAACCAGCATGGCATCAGACTTCCCCCAGACCGCTACTGTCTGTCTGCCTGCAACTACATACTCAAACCTTCAAGAAAAGTTAGTAAAAAGAGTACTTTATGGTGTTTCAAATAAATTATTTCACTGGATTCACCTTTACATTTTTAGTAGCAGTGTTTTTCAGTAGTTTATTCTTTAAATTCATTATATATATTGTTATACTTTGCAACTATGGACTGGATTCATGTACTGAATATTATACAAATGGTATACAAACATTCTGAGTGCATGCAATGAATGTTTGGTTAAAAAAGCACAGGTTTCTGTCAAAAGAAAAGTGATTGGGACAGATGCAAGAATTTAAGATGAGTGAAAATAAAATATGTTGAGAATAAGAGGTGTGTAAATAGTTAGTAGATAATGAAAAACAAAGTTGCTAATGCTGATTCTAGAAACAAAGTGGATTCAAAATTCTGAAAAGAGGAAGTTGTGTTGGAAAGTCATACAAAAACAAGGTCCTGCTGATTTATGGAGTATCCCAGTTTCTTCACTCATCTGCTAGAGATACAGTAAGGTCCCGGGTTACGTCGGTATCGACTTACGTCAAATTGAGGTTACGACGGTCGGTTCGGAAATGTTAAAATATAAGAAAATAAAGAAAAAATACGTAAAGCTCGGTTTTTAAAGTGTTGCTGTTTACCGCAAGATGTCTCTGGTGTTTTCCCGCCTCACGCTTGACTATTAACAAACCAACAATCGCTCTCAGTCCCGCTGCTACTACCACCTGTACTGTAATTTTCTTGTGTTTGTTTTTCACCTGATTCCACGATGCCTAAGAGACAGCTTCCTAGTGACCATAAGGACTCCAAGAAACGCAAGACCATCACATTACGTGAAAAAGTCTATATTATTAAGCGTAATGAGAAAGGAGAAAAAGCATCAGTGATCGAGTGAGGAAAAAAAAGCCATCAAAATTGATGTTAGAAATGCTTACATTATCGTGCTGGTAATGATGTTCGTATTTCATATTTTACGGCAGTATTTTACGGTAAACTTTATTGTATGATGAAGTATGAAAAGTGTTTGAATTTAGGAATAAAATGTGTGTTGGCAGTGGGCACGTGTGTAAGGACGGGAGAGTGAGGAAGCGGTTGCCATGACGATGAGAAGTGCTGTTACTGCAGCGAGTGAGCTACTGTGACAAAGACTCGTAGCAAGTACAACTTATATTTTATTCAATAAATATCATCAGTTCAAAAGACTGTGTTTCTTATACAAACCTGTTATAAGATCATTACATGTATAGTATGCGATGTATGGTTGAGAAATTTGTAAAACTCGACTTACGTTCAAAATCAGCTAACTTCATGTCTCAGGAACGGAACTCTGACGTAACCCGGGACCTTACTGTAATTGATGGCAAGTCATCCCACCAAAAGGCACTTCACATGATTTTTTTTTTTCCCCCCTCCATACACACCACTCACCCTTCTAGAGTACTGTATTGCATATGTGTCCAGATTAAATTTCTGTACTTATAACTGTCATCACAATTTAGTGTAATTTCAAGTAAAACAAATGCACTACTCTTTAGAGGAAGATTTTTAAAGTTTTTCTAATATTATTAGGTATAGAGAGTACAAAACATTTTAACTGTGCTGTTAACGTAAGTAAATGAAAACAGACTAATAGCACATTGTTTCATTTTGTTTTGTTTATAAAGGCTCCAACATGCTTGCATGCATCGGCTTTGGTCACCTAATTGTGGCTTTCCATGCTGTTTGATCTCTGGCAGCCTCCTTATTCAGTCCATTATTCCTCGGGTCACATTCAGTGACCTTCCCAGGTCTTTTTTGGTCTCCCTCTCACAACCCTACTCCTGACGTTAACACTTCTTACTTTCTGCACCCTGTTGTCATCCCCCATCCTCTTTACATGCCCAGACCATCTCAATCTACCTCTCCATATCACAACATCAACACACTCCAGTCACATCCTATCTCTTAACTCATCCATCATAAACTAGTCCCCCTGGGCTTCACATTCAAGGACACACTGCATGTTCACCTAGTCATTGTCATTTCTCTACATTTGAGCCTGCAATTATCCTCTTCCTTTACTGCCCAGGTCTCATTACCATACAGCATTACACTCTTAAAACATGCCACTTACAAAGATCCCTTAGCATGGAGGGAGAGCCCTCTAAGTGTTGGGAGAGGCAAAAGCTCCCAGGACTTCTTCCAAACACTTCTCACTCTGGCCACAGAGCAATTTCCAGCCTCACCTCCAGCACATAATATGTCTCCCAAATAAGAAAACTTCTACATACTTGAGAGTCTCACCAGCAAGATCATTCTTTTCACTCGTGACGATCTCCACATGCTCTCTCCAACACACCACACACATGAAATCAGCATTATTGTGCAGTCCACCTCTAATACCACTACATCTCTTGTGCACCCACTTATCACAAACACTGCACAAGATGGGATTTCTTCCCACATCCTTGTTGCTAACTGCACATGGCCACTCTCCCTCTTCATTGACAGTACCGCCTCCAACCCTAGACACCATCACATTTGTTATACTGTATCTGCATTTACTGTACTTTCAAGCCCTTGTGCCACTTACCATCTCTCCACTTCCTAATTCTTTCCTCTGCCTCCCATCATTCTCTGCAGCCAACACCAAATCTTCGGCATACAACATCTCCCACGGGAGTCCATTTCTGAAGTCACGTGAGAGGGCTTCAAGCACAATGATAAACAACAAGGAGCTCAAGACTGACCCCTGATGCTCACCAACATTCATGGAAAATTCATCTCTCAAATCTCCATTCACTCTTACTTTGATATGAACACCAACAGTAATCCCTTATTTATCCAGACATAATAGAGCCAAAGACATGTCCAGGTAGAGGCAACATCCAGATAATGAACACTGTTCCCCTACCACACCCAGACCCTACCTATACCCACCTCCAACCTATACCTAAATTAATTGTACAGTACTTGTGCTTAATTTGGCAGTGTTTTCCATTCAGGCATATTTAGAATAAAAACACACATAAGAATATCCAAAGTAATGCTAAACATCAAGAAAATCATGCAGAAAGACACTGAAAACCAAAAAACACCCTACCTAAACACTACTGTATGTACGGTACCCCTCCTTATTTTGGCAGTGTTTTCCAGTCATTCTGCCCTATTTTGACGTCAAAGCATACATAGGTTTATCCAAAATAATTTTCAAAACCGAGAAAACCATGAAAAAAAAAACACTGAAAACCAAGAATACCCTACCTATACACCAGTGTATGTACAGTACCCCTCCTAATTTTGGCACTGTTTTCAGGTCAGTCTGCCACATTTGACATCAAAACACACATAGGAATATCCAGAGAAATGCTAAACACCAAGAAAACCATGAAGAAAAAAAATGAAAACCAAAAAACACCCTTCCTATACATGACTGTATTTACAGTACCTCTCCTAATTTTGGCACTGTTTTCAGGTCAGTCTGCCATATTTAGATATCAAAACACACATAGGAATATCCAAAGTAATGCTAAATACCAAGAAAACCATAACAAAAACACTGAAAACAAAAAAACACCCATCCTATACATGACTATATACAGTATCCCTCCTAATTTTGGCACTGTTTTGAGGTCAGTAGGATTATCCATATTAATAGGATTATCCATATTAATGCTAAACATCATGGAAACAATGCATAAGCAACAAAGATTCACACAAAAACTGACGACTGTTTAAAAACCTGTTGACTGTGACGAACGACTGCTCGTAGATCTCAAAAAATAAATTCCACAGCCAAATATGCTGCAGTAAATTGGCTATATTGGTATAAATTGTATACCATTATCTTCACTGGTGTTTATACTATCTAATAAAAACACATAAAACTGAAAAGTAAGAGTACGAAATTCAAGCAAGAATAAAGTGTTCAAGCGTAAAATTTACCTTCATATAAGTTGCTACCATCCTAGTTCAAAATTTTGCAAGGATCTTCCAAGAGTTAAGCATATGTCTAGATGCAGAATTTCATAAGCTTTCTCATGGTCACCTCGGAATGTCCATACAACCAATAGTAGTTGAATAAATTGCAAAAAACTTTGAAAACTCACTAGTCAGTGCTATCACCACGGAAGAGGGTTAGAGGGTTAGGTCTGAGGAAGTGATGGGGGGAGCCGGGAGGGTATGGAGGAGGGACGGGAGGAGGGGGAAGAAGTTAGGCTGTGGGCAGGATTCTCCCCCTTCTGTCAACAGGCAGATGGGCACTTTTGCCATACATTTACTCATGGCTTGCGGTCTTTTAGACACTGAGTGGCCATTTGGGAACACAATGCACCGTGACCAGGGGCCTTTAAACTTTCAATAGAGAGGCGGATAGCTGCTGTCGCCGAACATGTACTCATGGCTTGTGGTCTTTGTTTGATGGAGGTGGCGGTTTGGAAAGACTTAGCCCTGTGGCTGTTCTATATTAGACATTCGGTGGAGAATGCGCACGTTCATTTTGACACTGCTTGCTGGTTGCAGTCATATTATTCGGGTGCTGGAGGTTCATTGGGAGTGATAGGACGATTGCGCAATTTTGACCATTCAGTACATGGACGGACAGATATTTTAGCCCCGGTTGTGGGTTACAGACTGCCTCCCGTTCACGGCTTGAGTCCAGCAGCCACGATACCAAATGTTTGGACATGTTGGCTGGCCAGCCAAAGTTCTCGAGCACTTTTATGTCTGAATGAAAGCAAGTAAATTCAGATAACGGGTTAACCCTTTCGCTGCGTTTTACGACTGTAGTCGTTCTATGGATTATTCCCATTCACTGGGGAAATCGACTGTAGTTGACGGGCCTCAAAAAACGGTTTGAACTGAACACGTGGTACTCCAGGCTCTCGGCGACATTGCTATTGCAATGGTGTCCCAGAAAGTGCCGCCATCACTCGGTGGCAAGTCGAAACATCTTGTCAACAAACATGCCCACCCAGCTGATTGGGTGCTTGGCCGAGTGTCGCCATTCTATGGTTTTTACCATTATTTAGGGGAGTTACAGTAGGCGCGGAAAGTGTTGACGCCATCTTAAAAAAAGAAAACATTCTTGTGGTTAGCAAGGAGAAACAAATAAATTAACACTCACCATTGAATTTAGTATTTACTGGCATTCCCCTTCACCTTTATTATCTTCTTAAGGCGTCTGGGGAGACTGATGGCGTAGTTTTGCAGAACAGACGGACTAAAACTGCTCCATAGCTGCTTGACTGCAGCCTAAAGTTTAGGCAAAGATGATGTGCCTCTTCATGTGCGCCCATAAATTCTCAATGGGATTGATATCTGGGCTGTTTCCGGACCAATCTCGAATAAAGGGAACCTCACAGTCTGTTAGCCACTGTTTCACTGACTTTGCAACATGTGCAGGGGCAGAATCTTGCATAAATACTCTTGCCTTGGTTTTATCAAAAGAGTCACTTAAAACATCACATAATAGCTCCAAATAATTGTTCTGGTTCACATTTTCATTTGCAGGTAGAATTACCAACTCACCAACACCATAATATGTAAAGCAGCCCCAAGCCATGAGTGAGGCTGGGTATTTAACAAACTTGGAAGTGTACTTAGGATCCAGGGGGTCACTGCCTGGTTTGCGGTACACTCGTGATGAAGGGGTACCAGTGAGAGTAAATGTTGACTCATCACTCCAATGCACAGTTTTCCATTGCTCCTCACTCCAGGCAAGATATTTCTTACAAAAATTTACTCTCTTTTTCTTCTGAAATGCAGTTAGCAGTGGTTTTTTACGAGCACAAAAACTCCTGTAGCCCAGATTGTCATGCAACAGTTGCTGCACACTTCTGACAGACACATCTGCCAGCAACTGTGGGTTCTTTTCTTTTAAATCCCATGCTGTTAGCCTTGGATCCTTGCTAACTTGCCTTGAGATCAGCTGACGGGTCCTGAAGGTTGTCTTACGAGGTCTCCCAGGCTTGGGAAGTGGAGTGGGAGGAATGGCCTCCCCACTGTCCTTGAACCGCTTCACCAGTCTCTGCACTGTCCTCAGTCTAACACCATCTGATTTGCAATAAATGGGAGTTTGTGGCCAGCTTTGTATAAAGTAATCACTTCCACACGTTTGTCCTTGCTTGTGGTTACTTTAGGCATGATGAGAATGTGGTAGGTAAAGGCCTCCCCACTGTCCTTGAACCGCTTCACCAGTCTCTGCACTGTCCTCAGTCTAACACCTGTTTGATTTGCAATAATTGGGAGTTTGTGGCCAGCTTTGTATAAAGTAATCACTTCCACACGTTTGTCCTTGCTTGTGGTTACTTTAGGCATGATGAGAATGTGGTAGGTAGCCAAATAACTGTGTTATTTGAGTCAAAACATGCCCTCGTGGTGCATCACACACAGAGACAATCCTCCTCCTGTGGCTGCCCAAACATTACTGAGCCTGCTCCTGTGGTGCCAGACCTATCAAGCAGGGTTGCCAGCTCCCGTTGAAAAAGCGTCAGCTCTTTTCGCATCACAGGGGAGGGTAGTATTGACCCTACATCACTTAACGCGAAAAAAAAATGACGTCGGCCCTTTAGCGTCAATACTTTCTGCGCATACTGTATATGCAATGTAATGTGATTAGATATTTCTTAAGAAGGTGCTGGACGTGTAATTGTGTAGAAAACGCATGATATTGAATATAATATTACGGTAAACACCGGACCTTTACCCATCAGGTGGCCAGCATCTCGGCATCCTTTTAATTAAATCCCGGCAAATTTTTTTATTTATTCATCATCCTGCTGACAATACAGGGTGATTCACGAGTTTCTACGGAAACTCTGGGAAATGCACACTTATGCAATTCTAAGCATAAAATACTCTATATGTATAGGTGTTTAATGTAATGGTTTACAAGTGGGGAAATTTTCAAATCTGACAGATGTGAATGGGAGGCGGCCAGGCTGGTGGCAGTCTTGCTGTGTTGCCAAGTTACTCAATTTCCTTTTAAATTTTACACATTGTTCTCATTCTGAATGAAACTATTCTTTCATTAGTAGTCAGGTAAGTAATTGTTCTACATAGAAAAGAGTGTCACTTTAAAGTAACAAATCTGCTATTGAAGGAGTAAGTATGGCAAAGACGCCATACCAGTGATAGAGCTCAGACTGACAGTTCCTGCCAAGTGCTAGCGAGTGTGGTAGGCCTATTTATTCCAGGTACAGTTTCACCCACATTTCCCTACAATGCCATTCACTTTTACAAACGTGGAGTATGCAGATATGATTTTTATCTATGGGTTCAGCAATGACAACGCTGAAGCATCAGCAAGAGAATACAGACGGAAATATCCAAACAGGAGCCCAGATGCAAAAGTGTTTTACCATGTCTACATGGAGAGGCAAGTTGAAGTATGACGCATAGTAGGAATGATACATCGCAGCCCTAGCATCAGTACAAGAAGAATTTCATCCCAACTTAGTGTTCCACAAGCGAAGGTATGGAGGACATTAAAGCAGGAAGGTCTGTACCCATTTCACATACAACAAGGTTAGCATCTACAGCCTCGGGATTCTGCTCAAAAACTTTGCTTCAGTACTTGGCTAGCAGATCATCCTCAGCTGTGCAAGTACATTTTATACACTGATGAAGCCATATTTACCCGCAGTGGATCACATAATGCTTGTAATGCATGTTGGTGGTCAAAAGAAAATTCCAAGGAAACAGTTGAACGGAACTTTCAACACCGATTTTCAGTTAATGTGTGGGGCGGTATGATTGACAACCAGCTGATTGGACCTCATATCTTTGAAGGGAGGCTTACAGGAGATGTCTATGTTAATTTTCTCAGAGATGAATTTCCCTTGTTACTTAAAGATGTGCCTCTGAAGACACGGCGACGTATCATTTTTCAACATGTAGGGGCGCCTCACACTCATATCTGTCAGATTTGAAAATTTCCCCACTTGTAAACCATTACATTAACCCTTTCACGCACGGTAAGTTTTATTAAGTTTCACGGCTCACGATTTTACTTCCCCGCGCGCTCTGCTGGTAGCCCGCGGTATGCAAATTACACATATTCTCGCCTCATTTTCGCCACCCAAACCTCAAAATGTTGCCCTGAAACTCACATCATCTTATTTGCCGATGTTTGTTCTAGCTGATAAGCCAAAAGAAAAACCAGAAAAATACAAATAATAGTACACTAGGCCGCCTTGAATAAACGTTTCGGAATGTTGATCTCACTTCCCAACTTCGTCGTTTGAGTGTTTTCCATCATACAGAAATATGTTATTATAAGTTTTGATAGAGAATTTCATTGGCTTTCTAATGAGTTATGTTCGGTTGTGATGTAATTTGTGGTTTTCGACAAATAGCCAAAAACTAAAAGCCATTTTTGTAAAAAAATTGATTTTTGTTCAGGGAGGTATACTGCAGAAGTTTTCTCACACACCTTATGTTTTTATTACATAATCTTATGTAGAATTTCATAAGCTTTCTCTTGATACCTTTTTGTTTTGATAAGCCTCATAGTTCCTGAGTAAATCGCAAAAAACTACAGGATACTCCCGGCTGTGGTGCACTTTCGTCATGCGCTCACAATAACCACCTGCGTAACCACAACTTTTCATTAGAGAAATTACATAGTTATGTCCTGTATATACGTAGAATTCACTGATCTTTATCATGGTTCTTACAGGAAATCGATACGTTCAATAATTTTGGAATAAATGGATGACAAAGATAGAACACTCTTCCTCGCCCACAAGCGAGATAAAAACGCTCAATTTCCCTGCCTCACGAATACTTACATATTTTTGCTCGTTACTTTTTATTATTATTATTATTATTTTTTACTCAAATTATACACGTGAAATATCATAAGCTCTTTGATAGTGCTCTCAACAACTCGACATTTCCACTAGTCTTTTTGCTAGGTACTGATACTAAAGCTGAACTTTCTTCCATCTCATATGTGTATATGTAAAAAACAATACTTATTTGTGAAAAAAATATAGAAATGTAGAAACAGGTCAATGTACAAATCAACAAAACATGGATAACTCACTTGCTCCAGAGGTGTTGAGCTGCTGGCAGGAACTTGAAGGAATAGTAGATGAGTTAGGTAGTGTGTTAGTTGTGTGTGTGTGCGTGGGTGCGTGAGTGAGTATGAGTGTGTGTGTGTGTAAGTGTGTATGTTTGTGTGTGTGTGTGTATATGCATGTGTGTGTGTGTATGTGTGTGTGTGTGGCATATTCTCTGTTCCTTGCACCATGTTTGCCTAACACATGCGATGCACACAATAGATTTCTCCACGAACATTCACTGCACGACATACGTATATAATGTCTTATGTTTCGCTGTGTGGCGTATTTTCTTGTCTCTGATCATTACGTAACTTTCCGCTGTTAGTCAATGCACGCAATATTTCTCGGTGAACACTCGCTGCACTATTTTATACGTATATTTCACACTGAACCATATACAATATACAGTAAAACACTATCACATGATTCCATCCCAGCCTCTTCTGTTATTCCCTTCCTTACTGTATGGCGTAAGAGACCGCCTGTTCCCTTAGCAACTAATGCCTATGTCTGTGTATCTCTATGGCATAACATAATGCCTGCTATGGTAGGTCAGTTATTTCACTAATCCAGGCACTATATGTTTCACAGATATAAGTAATGGCTTCGCTATAAGGGTAAAATACATCATTTTACGGGCAGGATGAGTGGAAATCCCGCTATAACAAACCAGACACTGCCTCCAGGCCTAACGGCTGATAACGGGCCCCAATGCCTTACAAACAATATATCTATGTTCAATAGACACAATCACTTCACATTATAGTAAAAAACACTGTACAATCACAATATTTCAATAATGGCTTCAGCCACGGATGGGAGGGGGAAAATGGCGGATTTAAAGGGACAACACAACACAGCGCGACCCTGCTGTTTGGCTGCTAGTGGAGCACTAAGATTCTATCACTACGTACAGGCACATAGGAGTCATTGCAGTGTTGCCAAAGTCTTACCTCGGGAGAGACACGTGGCTGCTAGAATGCTACAAAATTTGATGCAAACCGACCAAAAACTTATTTTTTGGTTAATTTTTTTCGTGTTTTCACGCGATTTGAGGTCCTGTGCTTTGGCACACCACACCACATGTAACGCACATCGTGGTACTGTGCGCGAAAGGGTTAAACACCTATACTTATAGAGTATTTTATGCTTAGAATTGCATAAGCTTGCATTTCCCAGTTTCCGGAGAAACTCGTGAATCACCCTGTATATTTTTTTCGCTCATTTTTGAAGGCTCCAACATGCTTGCATGTGTCGGCCTTGGTCACCTAATGGCGGCTCTCCATGCTGCTCGATCTCTGGCAGCCTCCCTATTCAGTCCCTTAACCCTTAAGTCACATTTAATGACCTCATCCCATGTCTTTCTCGGTCTACCCCTCCCAACCCCTCCCCCAATATTAACACCTCTCACCCTCTGTACCCAATTATCCTCCCCCACCCTCTCCACATGTCCAAACCACCTCAGCCTGCCTCTCCTCATCACAACACCAATACACTCCAGTCCCATCCTACCTCTCAACTCTTCTATCGTAAGCCCAGCCCCCCCAGGCCTTGCACGCAGGGACGCACTGCACATCCACCTAATCATTGTCATTTCTGTACGTTTGAGCCTGCGAATATCTTCTTCCTTTACTGCCCAGGTCTCACTACCATACAGCATCACACTCCTAACACATGCTGCATACAAAGACCCCTTAGCACGTAAGGAGAGTCCTCTCAATGTCAGGAGAGGCAACAGCTCCCTGAACTTCTTCCAACCACTTCTCACTCTAGCAACCGAGCTAACTCCAGCCCCACCTCCGGCACCTAACATGTCTCCCAAATAACAAAACTCCTCCACACACTCAAGAGACTCACCTGCAAGTTCAACCCTCTCACGCCTAACAATCTCCTCCTGCTCTCCCCGACACACCGCACACATGAAATCAGCATTATCTCGCAGTCTACCTCTAATACCACTACATCTCTTGTGCACCCACTTATCACAGACACTGCACAAGATGGAATTACTTCCCACACCTTTGTGGCAAACTGCACATGGCCACTCTCCCTCTCCTCTGATTGTACCGCCACCAACCCTAGATATCATCACTTTTGTTTTATCTGCATTTACCCTTAAGCCCTTGTGCCCCATACCATCTCTCCACTTCTTAAATCTTTCCTCAGCCTCCCCTTCATTCTCAGCAATCAGCACCAAATCATCAGCATACAACATCTCCCATGGGAGTCCATCTCTGAAGTCACGTGAGAGGGCTTCAAGCACCATGATAAACAACAAGGGACTCAAAACTGACCCCTGATGCACACCAACATTCACGGGAAACTCATCACTCAAAGCTCCATTCACCCTTACCTGAGTGTGAGCACCCACGTACATGGCCATAACCACCCTAACCAGCCACTCTTCCAACCCTAGCTTTCTCATTGCCCACTTCACCACCTCTCTAGGGACTCTGTCAAAGGCCTTTTCCAAATCAACAAAAACAAAATACAATTCCCTTTTCTTGCCAATATATTTTTCCTGAAGCTGTCGAACAATGAATATGGCATCAGTGGTCCCCCTGCCTGGCATAAACCCAAACTGCATCTCATTGATATTCACTCTTTCTCTAATCATACCTTCTAGAACTCTCTCCATTACTTTCATTATCTGATCTAAGAGCTTTATACCTCTGTAATTTCCCCTTTCCAGGGCATCACCCTTCCCTTTGTACACATTTACAATTACACTCTTCAGCCAATCATCTGGGACAACACACTCATATATAATC
>JAGKTI010001630.1:0-14389 GCA_018397915.1 Birgus latro | reverse complement strand
CGTTGCTACAGCCTCCTCCTACAAGTTAGTTGTTTTTACGGGGTGGGGCACTAACCCACCACCAACCCTTTTAGTCGCCTCTTACGACAAGCAGGGATACTGGGGGAGAATTCTTGAAAACCCCCCTACCCCCAGGGGGGGAAATGTGGTTATTAAGGAATCTTAGTGCTGGCAGTGGATATGTAAGTATTAGGCAGTCACAGAATGGTTGTAGACAATTACCTAATACCATTTTGATTTTTTGCTGGAGAACTGACACTTTTTGAGAGCCAAGCTGAAAATAAATTCTGCAGCGAAAGGGTTAATAGAGCCAAGTTCCAGCGTCCGGATACTGAACACGTCTGGATAATGGGTGTCCAGATAATTGAGGAATCACTGTACATACATAGCCATTACCACTCTAACCAGCCACTCCTTGGTCCCAAGCTTTCTCATTGACCACTTCACCACCTCCCTAGGGACTCTGTCAGAGGCCATCTCCAAATCAACAAAAACAAAGCACAGGTCCCTTTTCTTTCCTATATATTTTTCCTGAAGGTGCTGAACAGTGAATATGGTATCAGTGGTCCCTTTGCCTGGTGTAAACCCAAACTGCAACTAATCAATATTCACCCATTCTCTAATCATACCTTCTAGAACTTTGTTTATTATCTTCATTATCTGATCCAAAAGTTTTATGTCTCAGTAATTTCCTCTTTTCAGGGCATCACCCTTCCCCTTGTACTCATTTACAATCTCACTCTTCAGCCACATGATTGCAGTAATAAATTTCAAGAAAATAAACTTCTGTATTGGATGCTGGTGTGCAGGTTTTGCTGTATGAGCACTGCAGCTGCTGGTACCAGTTTATTATAAAGTTTTATTTATTTATTTATTTATTTATTTTTTAATGTTTTTTAGCAACTATAAGCTTTCCGTGACATACTGTGTGCTATAATGTACAGTATCAGGTTGTGGGCATGGATAAGTTTTTAGCAATTAAGAGCCAGAGTAGATTTTTTTTAGTATTGTGTACCATTATAGACTCTATCAGATATGTTTATGTGAAGCTGTGGAATGTGGTGAAAGTTTTTTGGCATATCAGGTTGAGCCAGGATTCCAGGGACTTGAATGATGAGTGAATGGAAACGTGGCCCATTGGAATGGGCAAACTTGGGCTGTCTGGACGTTGCTACTCCTCACCCTGCTCTGGGGTGGGAGGAGAGGTCCAGATAATGATGATGATGATGCATATCATTATTTTGATAGTGAATGACCAAGTTCCTAGTGTCGTTTAGAAGGTTATATGTTTGAACCAAGCTCCATGTTTTAGAACCTCCTTTGTTAGCTAGTTAAAGTAATGGTTCTAATACTATACTGACATATATCTATCTATCTATTGCCAGACGCCTTAATCTCATAAGGGGTGGCCGCAAACAAATCGCCTCCATGTCACCCTGTCCCTCGCCATTTCATTGCCCTGCTCCCCCTCACCCCCCCCTCTCATATACCTCTCCATTCCATCCCGCCATCTTATCCTTGGCCTCCCCTTCCCTCTCCCACCCTCCACCTCACTCACATACACTCTCCTCATCAGTCTCTCACTCTCCATCCTCTCCACATGGCCAAACCACCTCAGTGTGTTTCACTTAATGCTTCCTATCGCATCCTCATCCACACCACAACGCTCCTTCAATTCCTCATTTGTTAGTCTGTCTCTCCATGTGACTCCACATGCTCCTTTCAAATAACTCATTTCCACTGCTCTCACCCTTGACTTCTGTCCCTCCAACAAGGTCCAAGCTTCACTTCCATATGTTAGAGTTGGTATCACAATACTGTCATATAGTAGCTTTTTCAATTCCATGCTCACTTCCGTGTTTCTTATCACTGCTTTCAAGGAACCAGCAACTTTTCTTCCTTGTTGTGCTCTTTCAAGCACTTCACCCTTTAAACTTCCATCCTTACTCATCACACTACCTAAGTACTTAAATGCACTTACATTTTCCATTTCCTTCTCATCCAACCTCACTGTACATTCACTGACTTCACTTCTCTTGAAGAGAGAGTCGTTTATTTATATTCTGGTTTGTTTACATTATTATCCCGATCATCCCAAGGAAGAAATCAGTAGGATGGAAATTATGGAAGCAATGAAGAAAGTTAAAATGGGGAAAGCCACAGGAATTGATGGAGTGTGTGGTGAAATGCTGATGTATGGGGGAGAGATAGTAACAGAATGGATGTGGAAGGTGTGCAGCTTGGCCTGGGAAGAAGGTAGAGTCCCAGAGGATTGGAAGTCAGGTATAATTATTCCCCTGTACAAAGGAAAAGGGGAAAAAGAAGTGTGTGGTAATCATAGGGACATTTGCCTTCTTAGTGTAATAGGAAAAGTATATGGTGGGATACTTATTGACAGAGTTAGGGAAATAACAGAGGAATTAGTTGGAGAAGAACAGGGACGTTTTAGGAAGGGAAGAGGTTGTGTGGCTCAGATATTCATTCTTAGATCTTTGATGAAAAAGTTTCTAGAGAAAGGAAAGAAGTTGTATGCAGCTTCATAGATTTGGAGAAAGCATATGACAGGATGGATAGACAAGGATTGTGGAAAGTATTAAGAATATATGGAGTAGATGGGAAGTTGTTGAAGGGCGTGAAGAGTATGTATGAGGGTGCTAAGGCTGCAGTGCATGTGGATGGTGAACTGAGTTAATTTTTCCATTTGATGGTTGGATTGAAACAAGGATGTGTCATGTCTCCATGATTGTTTAGTCTGTATATGGATGGGGTTATAAAAGAGATACAAGGTCGGGCAGTGGATGTGAGAGAGGGCAGTGTTTGCGAACTCCCTGTACTGTTGTTTGCAGATGATACCGTGGTGTTAAGTGAAGATGAAGGGGAGCTGCTAGGCTTGGTAGATGAATTTGGGAGTGTGTAAGAAATGGAATCTAAAGGTGAATGTAGGGAAGAGTAAAGTGATGGTCTTTGAGAGAAGTGAAGTCAGTGAATGTACAGTGTGATTGGATTTTTTTTTTTTTTTTTAATGCAAGGAAGAAGGAACCAAAGGCCATGGGCCCACATACTGTTCCTTCCAAGAAAAGCAAAAACAATAGAAAAGAGAGCCAAATTCAAGATCCTATCACTTTGAGATGCCTGGACACACTGCGTTTGAAAGACTGGAGATCATAGGAAGTAGGGAATGCAGACAGAGGAAGACAGTTCCAGAGTTGACCAGTTGCATAAATGAAGGACTGGGAGTAACGGTTAACTGTTGCATTAGAGAGTTGGACAGAAAAGGGATGAGAGTTTGTTGCTAGACGGGTACTACGTGCCTGTCGTAGAGGTGGAGGGATCAAGCAGACAGTTCATAGGAACAGTGACCGTTGAAGTAGCGATAGAAGAGAAATTAAGATTCAACAGTGTGGTGAAGAGACAAAGGTTGAAAGGAATTAGTAAGAGGAGAAGAGTTAATGAGACGAAAAGCCTTTGACTCCACCCTATTGAGAAGAGCTGCATGTGGGGAGCCTCCCCACGCATGAGAGTTGTACTCCACACATGGTTGAATAAAACCCATGTACAAGGCCAACAACTATGCAGGGGTAAAGAAAGTTCAGAGTCGGCTTAGCACACCTAATCTCTTGGAAGCAGATTTCAAAGAGATGTAATACAGTAAACCTTCCATAAGTCGAACTTTTAGAAGACGGAATCTTTGGTTAGCCGAACTCAGGCCGAGACCACGTATGAAAGTAGGCCGAAATGCGAAAGTAGGGGGAGAAATGACGCTAGGTGGACACGCAAGGCGGACACGTGGCGCCAGTCTGCTGCTTGCTTTTGGAGACGGTAGTTGTGCCATTCTTACTGTCATCTAGTGCTGAGCAATGCTCTCCTTTTGCCTTCTGCCTTGCCATGGAAGGTTCAAAGCTTAAAAGAAGTGATACTGGCACCTCTAGTCGTAAAGGAATGAAGCTAAAAAAAAAAGAAAATGTGTGCGGCGTGTGACTTAGTGTAGCGATCATGATTAAAGTTCAGTACTATTATTACTGAAAGTGTTACATTGCAGTCTATTACAGTGATTACATTTAAGTTTAGTTCTTAATATAGAGTGAAATAAATACTGGGTGCTGTTTAGAATTTACATTAAAGTGTGAACTCAACCACCTCCACGACCTCTGACTCCAAAACAAAACAAACTGCCAACGAATCTACTGCCTCTAACAAAAGGCAAATTATGTGCACTGAATTCTTTCTTTTTTTACTTTATTTATTAATTTGTACACTGTATATGCTCCTTTACTTTAGTGTTAAGAAGACAAGTAATAAGTATTGTTTTTGCAATTTGGGGGGGTGAAAAATCCATCTCCAACACACGCTGCCAGTGGTCTGTACTGCCTCTGTGAATGATTTTCTACCAATTAACCACTTCAGCCACCTCCACCACTTCTGTCTCCAAAACAAAACAAACTGCCGATGAATCTACTGCCTCTATGGAAAGGCAAATTATGTGCACTGAATTCTTTCTTTTTTGTCTTTCTTTATTAATTTGTGCACTGTATATTCTCCTTTACATTAGTGTTAAGAAGACAAGTGATAAATATTGTTTTTGCAATTTGAGGGGATGAAAATCCATCTCCAACACATGCTGCCAACGGTCTGTGAATGATTTTCTACCAATTGACCACTTCAGTACTGTGACGTCTATTTCTACTTTATTTACGCTTCCTCCAGCCAATTTTATGGCACTCAGGACTGGACTCACATACTGAAGGGGCTAACGAAGGCTGTACCAACCCCTTGCACTTCCACAGATCCAACCTACACTGACTAAAATTGTCTGGTGACAGCAAGAACAAAATGAAAATTCACCCAGCACTGAAGGGGTTAAAGGTACAGTATATTAAATGCACTAAATTGTTTTTTGTCATAACTTATTTATTTATATATGCTTCTTTAATTTAGTGTTGAAAGGACAAGTAATAAGTATTGTCATAGCAATTTTGGGGGGTGAAAATTCGATAATTTAGCAATTTTTGGGGGTGACAATTCGGTAAGACGGAGAATTTGGTAATTCGAACCAGGGTACAGCCCCATATAGTTCAGCTTATGAAGGGTTTTCTGTATGTTCTTTCCAAGACAAATTCTGAGAGAATGAAACCCCAAGCATGTTCAAGGATGGTGCAGGACTGAGCTGGACATTATTAAACATTAGTGGGTAATCCTGAGGAAAATTTGGTTAGGTTGATAAGTGTAAGAACTGAGTTTTTGATGCATTAAAAATAACAAGATTATTTTTACCCCAATCAGAGACACGAGCCAAGTCAGACATTAGGTGTGCCATAGCCTCATCCCTTTTTTGTTGAAGTAACTGCTGAGATGGATGTTGCGGAAACCTAATGGAAAGGTGAAGGGTGGAATCATCAGCATATGAGTGGATTGGGTTAGATGTACAGCTTAGAAGGTCATTGATGAATAAAAGGGAGAGAGTTGGTGATAGGACAGAACCCTTAGGAACACCACTGTTGATAGGTCTAGGAGAAGAACGATGGGCGTTTACAACAGCTGCTATAGAACAACCAGAACGGAAACTAGAGAAGGCACAGACAGAAGGATAGAAACCGTAGGAGGGCAGTTTGGAAATTAAAGAATTATGCCAGACTCGATCGAAAGCCTTTGAGATGTCAAGTGCAATGGCAAAGCTTTCGCCAAAGTCCCGAAAGGAGGATGACCAGGAGTCTGAAAGGTAGGTGAGAAGATTGCCAGTGGAGCGTCCCTGATGGAACCCATACTGACGATCAGAAAAATTTGTGACAGGAAAGATGCTTTAAGATTTTTCTGTTAAGAATTGACTTGAAAACTTTTGAGACACAGGATGTTAAAACAATTGGGTGGTAGTTAGAAGGTTGGGAATAGTCACCTTTCTTTGGGACTGGCTGAATGAGAGCAAACTTCCAGGAAGAAGGAAAGGTACAAGTTGATAGACAAAGGCAAAAGAGTTTACCTAGGCAGGGTGTAAGCACAGAAGCACAGTTTTTGAGGACAACAGGAGGGACTCCATCAGGCCCATATGCCTTGTTAATATTGAGGCCAGTGATGACAGAAAATACATCAGCTGAAGAAATATTAATGTCAGTCATGAGGAAGTCAGAGGGGGGAAGTGATGGAGGAACAGCACCGGAATCATCTAAGGTGGAATTGGAGGAGAAAGCCTGAGCAAAGAGGTCTGCTTTATCAGTAGAAGAAATAGCTACAGAGCTATCAGAGCAGAAAAGAGGAGGGAAGGATGATGAGGCAAAGTTATTAGAAAGGTTTTTGGCAAGGTGCCAGAAGGAGCGAGAAGAATTCGAGTTGGAGAGTTGAGAACATTTAGCACGGATGAAATTATTTTTAGCAGAGCGAAGAACAGACTTAGCATGATTCTGGGCAGAAATATAAAAATTATGTGATTCAGGGGTGGATTGGCTCCAGTACCTTTTATAGGCCCTTTCCTTGTTGCAGACAGCATCAGAACAAGCTTGATTAAACCCAAGGCTTTCTTGCATTAGTCAGAAGATATGAGAAAGGAATGTATGCTTCCATGCCCAAGAGAATAACCTCCATAATGCACAAGGCACACTCAGATGGCTCCCGGCCATGGAAGCAATAATCATTCCAAGGAAAATCAAAGAAGTACTGCCTGAGGGCCTCCAAATCTGCAGCTCCAAAGTGCCACAGGCGGCGTTTCTTTGAAGGGTCCACAGGCTGTACCGGAGCGATAGGACATGTTAAGGTAATAAGGTTATGATCGGAGGAGCCCAACAGAGAGAAGAGATTAACAGTGTAAGCAGAAGGATTAGCTGTTAGGAAAAGGTCAAGTATGTTGTAACTCTCTTCATGGCAGTCAGGGATACAGGTAGGGTGCTGTACAAGCTGCTCTAGGTCATTAAGGATAGAAAAGATGTAGGCTTGTTCATCAGGTGGATCAGTGAAAGGAGAGGAGAGCCAAAGGTGGTGGTGAACATTGAAATCTCCTAGAATGGAGATTTCAGGGAAAGGAGAAATGGATGGGGAGGATATGGAGAGTGTGAGTTCATTTAAGTACTTGGGTAGTGTGATGAGTAAGGATGGAAGTTTAGAGGGTGAAGTGCTTGAAAGGGTGCAGCAGGGAAGAAAGGTTGCTGGTTCCTTGAAAGCAGTGATAAGGAGCAGGGAAGTGAGTATGGGAGTGAAAAAGCTGCTACTTGACAGTATTGTGATACCAACTCTAACATATGGAAGTGAAGCTTGGACCCTGTTGGAGGGACAGAAGTCAAGAGTGAGAGCAGTGGAAATGAGTTATTTGAGAGGAGCATGTAGAGTCACATGGAGAGACAAACTGACATATGAGGAAGTGAAGGAGCATTGTGGTGTGGATGTGGATATGATAGGAAGCGTTAGGAAGAACACATGAAGGTGGTTTGGCCATGCGGAAAGGATGGAGAGTGAGAGACTGATGAGGAGAGTGTATGTGAATGAGGTGGAGGAGGGGGAGACCAAGGATGAGATGGAGGGATGGAGTGGAGAGGTATATGAGAGAGCTGGGTGTGAGCTGGGAGCAGGGCAGTGAAATGGCGGGGGACAGAGCGACATGGATGCGATTTGTTTGTGGCCACCCCTTACGGGATCAAGGGGTCTGGCAATAGATAGATAGATAGATCCCAGCTTTTCACACATTTGAAGCTAAATTCATGAATAAGTTGTCAGTAAGTGATAAGCCAAGGCAGACCTCATTCAGAGTATATATCCACTGAAAGTAATACAGTAGCTATGTAGTACACCTTGCCTTTGTAGCTTTAATTTGTTCTTGATTGCAGAAAATTTCAAACCTGCCTACACCCCTGGGAACTGGGAATCGTATCAGCCTGGGTGGTGGCGGGGGTAGCATGAAACTTGGAGGAAGTGGTATGAAGCCTACAATTTCCATGGTTACTACCAAGACTGGCAACACACAGACAGTGACCTTAGTACAGAAGCCAGCACCTTCCCTCCCCTCGGGACCTACACAGAAGATAGTCAGTGTCAACAGGCCGGTCATTAAAGTTACACCAGGTCCCCCAGGTAAAAGATTGAAGTAGGATAGTCAGCTTGATTTTTTTTTTTTTCTTTGCCATCCAGTCCTGTATTGTCTCATTCAGGAGCATAAGAGCCCAGGGCATTCAAGAGGAGAGTAACTAGTCAGTCATCCCTCAGTGGTAATATGTGAGCAGTAAGCCCCAACCACCCCAGGAATGTAAGCCTTTATGGGCACATTCTGTTAGAGCACCAATACCCATCAGACCAACAGGCAGAGTAATCTACTGATCTTAGAAAATGTTGTCAGTATAGTATGGAAATTGTATATTTATAGGAGGTATTTTTAAATAAAACAGAGAGGAAATTTAATATGATAAGTTTTGGTGTATGTTCTACTGAGCCAAGATTCTCACTTTGAATGATTAGCCCATTTGACTGGGCATGCAATTGATAGTTCTCCTGCATATGTTGCCTCTTACCTTCTTTCTGTATAACACCCTGCTTCATCATTAGCTACAGGTCTGTTCAATCTGGACTTCTCAGTAAGCCACGCCTCCTTTACCCAGCACCTAAGTTATCATGCGGCTGGCTGGGCTGTAGGCTATCACTTACCATCTGACCACGGAGCTGCTGACATCTCATAACAACATTGCTCATGCAGTATAAGAATGTTTTAATATCTGTAGATTTACAGTTATTTGTGCTTCATAATTTTCCCCTACACCACTATACTTGTGAATGTTTTGTCTATGGAAATTAATTTCCAAAAAGTAGAGAGCTACTACAGTAGCAAAATCAAAGCAAGAATAAGTAGAAGAATGGTTGAAAAATGTTTATAGCACTTTTTACTTATTGTTGATTTTTACAGCAACTATCAAATCAGTTCAGTAATAAAGTAAGAATTATAAGATAGAAAATTATCTTGATTACTGTGGTCACTTAAAATTTCCTGAAAAGTATGGCAGAGCTGAGGTAGAGAACTTTTTATGCAAAGATTTGCAATCTCATTTACTTGTATGCCTCACTGGCATGATTTTGGCTCCATTTTGTGTTGCCAACCATCGCTCAGCGCAACTCAGCCTCAGCCGCCTGGACACCACAGTCCATTTTGAGAGAGAGAGACAGGGAGGGAAGGGGGGTGAGGACTGCAGTACAGAGACAAGGGAGGGAGAGGCAGTAGGACACAATGCCTGAACGTACAAGTCGATGCACTTGCAAATCTTTTCATAAAAAATTCTCTACCTCAGCTCAGCTATACTTTTCATAAAATTTGAAGTGACCCTGGTATTCAAGATAATTTTCTATCTTAGAATTCTTACTTTATTCTTGATTTGATTCTGTAGTTGCCATAAATATCAATGATAAGTAAAATGTGGTATAAACACTTTTCAACCATTCTTCTACTTATTCTCGCTCTAATTTTACTACTGTAGCCACTCTCTACCTTTTGGAAATTAATTTCCATAGACAAAACATTCATGAGTATAGTGGCGTAAGGGAAAATTATGTAGCACAAATAACTGTAAATCTACAGATATTAAAACATTCTTATATTGCACGGTTGATGTTGTTATGAGATTTTAGCAGTTCTTTGGTCAGATGGTAGGTGATAGCCTACAGCCCAGCCAGCCCATACCATAACTTAGGTGCCGGGGGGAAGGGGGTGTGGCTTACTGATATATCCAGATTGAATAGACTGTAAATGGGGAAAATGGTATTGATGATGATGAGGTGACTAAGTGGTTAGCATTGCTGACCGTGGAGCTGCCAGCCCACTAGCACCAGAGTTTGAATCCTGGTGAGGGAAGCTGGCATCACATGACTCAGGTGTCCATCCATCCTTTGTGGGTTGGTAGGTAAAATGAACAACTAGGATAACACTACACACAACACAAAAAACACCTACATTTCATAATTTCACCACCATCAGACACGACCTGGCCGACAGCGGTGGTGGTGGACTCATCAGCCTGGTACACAAATCCATCAGCTTTTCAGATACCAGTGCACACACAGAGTCACTTCTCCCTCAACATGACACTACAACAGAAATACAATCAATTAAAATACGCACTGACATCAAATCACACACAACAGTCACCAAGATATACATTCCCCTCCCAGTTGTCCCCCACAGTACCACACAATCACTTTCCACAAATACACCACATCACTAACATACCCATCATCATCCTGGGTGGTGATTTCAACGCCAAGGCGTCGGCCTGGCATGTCAACAACCCTGACACAGACAGAGGGCTGGCACTACCAACCCAGACAGACCATCTTTTCATACTTAATAATCCCCATCAGCATTCCCATATCCCACACCAAGCCCTCTTCCTCCCATCATCCCCAGACATCACCTTCTGCTCCCCAAACCTCGCCCCCATAACATCCTGGAGAGTGGTCAGAACCCTTGGCTCTGACCACCTCCTGAACATCATCACTACCAAAACCAGAAACATCCCAGCTGGCCGCAGACACACATACACTAATTATAAGAGAGCCAACTGGGAGGCCTTCACAGCTGAAACAGAGCAACACTTTGAAACATTAAACAGTACACCCATCACAAACATCAACACCGTTGTGCACACTTTCAGTACAATTATACAAAATGCAGACAAAAGACACATCTCTAGAGGCAACAGAAAAAGACACAACCCCAGAAATTCAAGGCCTCATCAGTCAACGGGACACACTACGACACTCCCCAACACCCCATACACATGGCACTGTACAACAAATACAAGAACTCAAACACTCAAGTAAACAATAAATATCAGAACACCAACACTAAATTGGAATGATTATCTTCAAACCCTTGATCACAGAACAAACACCAGCAAACTCTACAAAACACTAAACAGCATCACACTCTCCAACAGCAGCACTACACAGTCACATGCTGCCATCACAACAACAAACACCATACCTTCAAACAAACAACAAGCAAACACTCTCATCAGTCACTTTTCACATGTCAGCCATCTAAACCTTCATCGTGACAACCGACATATCATCTGATGTAAGAGACAGTTCCCCACAGACCCAGACTTCGCACCTTTCACTTACAACCAGACGAAGCACATCATCAGCAACCTTAAGCACTCATCTGTCAGTGGACCAGACAACATATGCAGCATACACCTTAAACACCGTGAATCACAAGACATACAAGCACTCACCAGCATATCAAACTACAGCTACTCACACAACATAATACCCAACATCTGGAAGCATGGCATTATCATCACTATCCCCAAACCCAACAAAGACTCCACGTTACCTTCCTCACACCGCCCCATCACACTCCTCTGCACCCCTTTCAAAGTCACTGAACGACTGGTACTACAACTAGTTATACTTCTCACCCCCCTAGCCCCAGCACAACATGGTTTTAGGCCACTACGCTCCACAAACACTCTACTTACAGACCTTACACAGAGAGTTTTTGATGGCATGAGTTCAGCTAGGCCACCACACAGAACACTTCTTGTCACACTAGACATTAGCAGAGCTTTAGATGCCATCCCCCTCCACAACCTCACAAACAAAATATTCAACACAAACATGCACAATAACACAAAAAGATGCCTGGCAAACTACTTAGCAGGCAGATGTGCACATGTAACATTTGCTGGTCAGTCTTTGAACATCAAAAACTTCACAAATGGCATCCCCCAAGGATCTGTTCTGTCCCCTACACACTTTAACCTATACATGCATGACATACCCACACACCACACACCATGGATACACATAGCTTCTTATGCAGATGACATAACACTTACATGTACACACAAAAATGCAAACACAGCCATGCACATCCTCCAACCTTACCTCAACACACTATGTGAATGGTTCACCACAAACAGGCTCAAAATAGCCCCATCCAAATCTACAGTGACTCTTCTCACAAACTGGACAGCAGAACACAGTCACATTCCACACCTCACCATAAACAACACTCCCCTACCATACACACACACACCCCAAATCCTTGGTGTAACATACGATACATCAATGTCATTTAAACAACACATCACAAATATCAAAAATAAATTAACACCAAGACTCAGTGCCTTGAGGTCACTTGCCCATACAACATTTGGACACAACAAAGAAACCACCACCACAGTATACAAACAATATATACATTCAGTGATGAATTATTCAAGCCCTGCTTGGGCTCCTAACCTCACTAAAACACACTATAACACTCTTCAGATCATATAAAACAAGGCCCTAAAAATAATCACAGGCTGCACAGCTACTGTGCCTAAAGACCACCTACACCAAGAAACCAAAGTCTTCAAAGTCAAGGATCATCGAGACATGAAAGGCACCCAGATTCTCGCTGCAGCCTCCACAAACCCACAACATCCACTACACTACTTGGCTGCACATCCACACACACCAAGGAACATCAAAACAACACCCAGCACACAATATCATACACAAATACTGTCATCTCCCCCCCCCCTTCACCCACCCACCCCTCCCGTCTCAGACCAGCTTCCAGAAGCATATCCATACTCAAATCACTCACCGTTCCATTCAGTCACTTAAAGACAACACATAGCTGCATGCACAGCCTCCTGAGATCCATCCTTCTGATTCCTATCCTATCTTCCTTGTGAGGACTGGGTCCACCTGGCCATGCTGAGATGTGGGCATCATCCGGCCCTCTTGAGTTATCAGAAGAGGCTGGATGACTCCGTCGCTGATGCCTGTCCAGGATGTAACACAGCACCTCATACTATTAAGCACATTGTAGAAGACTGCATTGCACACAACCACCTACGCCAACAACACAACATCACTCCTTGAGAGCTCTGGGAAAGCCCGGTCTCGACCATGGCCTTCCTTAGTGACTCGGTGCTGTTCGGCCAGACTGCTTAGGGAACAACTACTACTACTACACCTAGGGGAGGTAACTGTGGTAACCTGAATGATGCAATGGCCTTGTGTTCTAGGATACTGGGTGAATAACCCACCACAGGTCAAAGGCCTGTATTATAGGGATGAACACTGCCGGTAAATGCTTCATGGCATCTGCCCCCACCTTTATTATTACCATTATAAATATGAAGATGCATTCATATCCTTAAAATGAAGAAGTAAGAGTTTTATGCAGACAAAGAATTAGTGATACCATTATATGTACAAGTACTGTATTTATGTTTTACCATTGTAATTCAGAACTACCTGTAACAGGGAAAATTTGTAAATCTCCCATCAAATGAACAACTATATTCTAAGAGATAAAGAACATCGATTATTTATTTATTTTTTATTTATTTATTTTTTTTATAGAAAGAAGGAACCAAGGGCTAGAAGCCTGCAAACTGCTCCTTTCAAGAAAAAAAGTAACCAAAACACGTGAGAGCCAAATTCAAAATCTGTTAATTTCATGATGCCTGGACACATTGCATTTGAAAGACTGTAGGCCAAAGGCAGTAGGAAGTACAGACAGAGGAGGACATTTCCAGTGTTGACTGGTTGAATACGTGAAGGACTGGGAGTAACGGTTAACTCTTGGTTTAGAGAGTTGGACAGAAGAGGGATGAGAGTTTGATGACAGGTGCTACTCACCTGCCAAGGTGGTGAAGGGGATACAAGCAGACAGTTCATAGGAGTAATGACCATGTAAGTAGTGAGAGAAATGAGGTAAAGGTGCAACAGTGCTGTAGAGAGGTAGAGGTTGAAAGGGGCCAGTAAAAATATGAATATTATAATTCTTCACAGTTCTATCTTTCAGACACTAAATGATAGGTATTAGACTGAGAGTGTATGCATTATAACACTGAATTGCTTTCATTTCATTTATATTTTACCAGAACTCAAGTTATGAAATTATAAATAGGTTCTTGGAGGAAATGCAGCAGTACCAGGTGGTTTTGACTTCTGCTGACACTTGTATCATGCAGGATGGCTGCTCCTTCTGTCTGTTGTGAGTACTGCAGTCACAGAAATGTGCCAGACAAAAGTGAAGATGTTACACCTGGATTTAGTATCTTAATATGACACAATTTCTTCAGAAATTTAAAAATATTTGAACTAGTGTATGATCTGTCTAACTGTTTATTATGCATTTGCTTATTGCTTAGTCACTGGATGTGGCACCAGCATATTTTCCTCAGGACAGTAAAGTAATAAAGCAGTTAGAGTACCAGTACTGTATATACATGGTAGTTTTCTGTATATATTCTTCTGTAATTATTTTGGTAGAGTTTGTTGTTTCATACCTAAAAACACCACAGTCATGATTATATGTATATAATGTAATGAATAATGTAGCAGTGCAGTAGTTATATTAATGGACTGTCAGTCATGACCCTTCAAATGTCAAGTTGTAAGGGATATGATTTTTTTTTGC
>JAGKTI010001629.1:36250-80842 GCA_018397915.1 Birgus latro | reverse complement strand
TTTACCTATTTGTATTTACCTATTTGTAGTATACAGGAATTGAGCTAGGCTCGTGTTGTCCCGTCTCCATATCTACATTCATCTAATCTAGTTTTAAATACATGAATGTTTTTCGCCTGCACCACCTCTTCGTCTAAGTCATTCCAAATACTTATGCTTCTGTTCGGGAAACTGAACTTTTTGAGATCATTAAGACATCTACTTTTCCTCAACTTGAAGCCATGACCTCTTGTTCTTCCATCATCCAACACAAAAAGATCCTCTCTATCCACCCTTTCCAATTCTCTTACATTTCTAAATATCGTGATGAAGTCACCTCTTTCCCTTCTCTCGCGCAATGTTGGTAACTTCAGTTTTTCCAATCTCTCCTCGTAGGTGAGTTCCCTTAAACACGGTATCATCTTCGTTGCCATCCGTTGGACCCTTTCTAGTTTATCAATATGCTTCTTCAAATGAGGTGACCATACCACCGCCGCATACTCTAGTCTTGGTCTTATCATGGTCACTATCAACTCCCTCAACATTTCCTCATCCATATAATTAAAAGCCACTCTCATGTTGGTCAGTAATCCATAAGTTCCCCCAATAATTTTGTTTATATGCTTTTCTTGTGACAAGTCATCCCGAATAATCACTCCCAAGTCTTTCTCATCCTTTCTTTTACTAATCATCTCATTGCCCATTTTATATGTCCAGTGTGGTCTTCTTTCACTTATACCCATTTCTAATACATGACACTTCTTGGCATTAAAGTCCATTTTCCAAGTCTGGCTCCAGCTGTGGAGTTTGTCCAAGTCCTCTTGCAGTTCTTTACAACTATCAATACATTTAATATGTTTCATAATTTTAGCATCATCTGCAAACATACTCATGTAACTATTCAAACCCTCTGGCAAATCATTTACATATATCAGAAACATTACTGGGGCCAGGACAGAGCCCTGGGGTACTCCACTAGTCACATTTCTCCTTTGTGATACCTTGTCTCTTATTACTGTTCTCATCTGCCTTCCTATCAAATAATCTCCCATCCACTTTAATAGTTTCCCATGCACCCCTCCAAATGTCCTCAACTTCCACAATAGTCTTTTATAGGGTACCCTGTCAAATGCTTTCTTAAGATCCAGATAGACACAGTCTGCCCATCGCTCTCTCTCCTGTACGACATCTGTTACCCTGCTGTAGAAACTTAATAGGTTAGTAACACATGATCTTCCTTCCCTAAAACCAAACTGTCTTGGTGTTATCACTTCATTTTCTTCTAAATACTTTATCCATCTTTTTCTAATAACTTTCTCACAGATTTTACAAACAATACTAGTAAGTGACACAGGTCTATAATTAAGTGGATCCTCCCTATCTCCTCCCTTAAAGATTGGCACAATATTTGCTCTTTTCCAATCTTTAGGTAACTGTCCATTTTCAAGCGAGGTTTTGATAATGACATAAACTGGCCACACTAACTGGTCGGCACATTCCTTCAGGATCCATCCAGCCACACCATCTGGTCCCATTGCTTTTCTCACATCCAAATCCTTCATCAGCTGTAGCACCTCATCCATGTCAACTGTAACTTCGGTCATTCTCGTCAGCCTGGGTTCCATTTCAGGCTCCCTAAATTCGTCTTCCAATACATAGACTGACTGTAGCTTGTTGTTCATTATTTCACACAAGTCTTCCTCTCTTTCGTATGTTTCATCTCCATCCCTCAGTCGTATTATACTGTCCTTAACTTTCATTTGTCCCATTTACAAACCTATAAAATAGTTTCGGCTCTTTTTTACAGTTAGATACAATATCTTTTTCGTATTTCCTTTCCTCTTCTCTCCGTATCCTTACACATTCATTTCTAACCTGCTTGTACTCCTCCCAAGCCCTTTCACTATACCTTCTTCTCGCTTTATTCCATGCTTTTTTTCTTGCCTCTTGTGCCATCCTACATCTGTTGTTAAACCATTCTTTCTTCCTCTCCATAGCTGCAGAAAATTTTGGGACATACTTAGTAACTCCTGTTTTATATACTTCTATGAAAAACTCATGTTTCTCATCAACATTTGTGATCATATTCATTTTACTCCATTCTACATTTTGGAAAAAGTTCCTCAGGGAAGCAAAGTCTGCCTTCCCATAATTGTATCTATTTTCTCTGTGTTTTTCATCTCTTTCTCCTTCCCTCACTCCTACCACGTCCATCTCAATTACCAGATGATCACTTTTACCAAAGGGGCAATGGTAGGTTATGTTCCTCACATCGTTTGGGTCCTTTGTGAATAGTAGGTCAAGCCTAATTCTTGTGTTTTCTTTGATCAACTGGGTTAACATGATTTCCATCATCAATTCCATTAATTTATTTCCCCATGATTCTTCATTGTTCCCAGCATCCATACTTTCCCAATCAACTTCTCTACAGTTAAAATCTCCCATTAATATTATTCTATTTCTTCGTTCAATTAACATTTCTAGCCTAATAATGGATTCACTTATTAACTGTTCGTAATCTTCCTTTGTCCATGCCCTAGTTTTGGGGGGCATATAAAAAACTATTACATCCGTTTTTTCTCCATAATTGTCCTCTATTTCAACTCCCAAAAGTTCAGCCTTAGTATTTTCAATTTCTATATTCTTTACTCTTAGGACATTATGGGTTAATATCACTATTCCTCCCCCAAATTTGCCTTCTCTGTCCTTCCTCTGTGTGTGTGTGTGTGTGTGTGTGTGTGTGTGTGTGTGTTTATTTGTTTATTTATTTATTTGTTTACTTATTTATTCTTTTCAGTCATTCCTTTGAAATGTCCATGGTAGTTTTCCTATGCTGCCTGGTGGGCCTTCTTACTTTTTCATGCCAGTTTCGGCTGGGGGATTTAGTGGGCCGGGGAGAACTTCTTGTGTTGTTATCCATATCTTCAGCTCATAGAATTAAGTATCATAGGCATAGTTTTCTTTTTTAACAAACCGCCGCGATAGGATCATTAGGTCTGTTACTGTTTCCTTTGTACCCTTTTGTTTTCCTACTCCTCCTTTTTCTTCCTTGTCTTTGCTCCCAGTCATCTTCCCTCTTGGCTTTCATATCCCTCTCTTCCTCTTATCTCACCCCCTCCTCTCTCTTCCTACTCCCTGTTATCCCTTTCTTCTTTTTTTTCCTCTTTTCCCTCTCTTATCTTTTTCTCTTGTTTGTCTTCTTTCTCCTACTTATGCTTCTCTCATCTCTTCCTCTTATCTCTTTCTTCTCTCTTTCTCTTTTCTCTCGTTCTTTCTTCCTCTCATCCCTCTCTTGCTCATCCCTCTGTTCCTGTCTTCTGTCTTTCAGTATTCTTTCTCATCCTTCTCCCCTTTCATCCATCTCTGTCCCTTCCTCTTATACCTGTCTTCCTCCAATCCCCTCATTCTCCTTCCTGTTTTCGTCACACCCACTCCACCTCCATTTCCCCCTTGGTTTTATTACTCCCCCATTCCCATCCCTCTTCCTTACTTTTATCACCGTGTCCTCCATTTCCCTCTTTTACTGTGACTTAATGAGTGTTTACTGTTCTCTTTTCTTCCCTCTCTCGTTCCTCTCCTTTCCTCTTCTCGTCCTCTTTCCTCATCTTTTCTCTCATTCTTTCTCCTTACCCGTCTCTTTTGTCCCTCTCCTTTCCTTATTTTTTTTCTCTCCTCTCTTCTCTTCTCTTCATTCTTTCTCTAGTCTTTTATTCTTTCTCCTCTGTCTTCTTTTCCTTGTATCTCCCCTTTGTTGGCCAGATTCATTCTGGCCTTATTGTTAGTTGCATTTTCTTTCTTTTATTCCTTCTTTCTTTGTCGTTTAATTGTGGCAGGCACTCTACCCGTCAGAATTTACCGATTCCGACCAAACTTGGATACAATGTCCAGCGTGTTGTGTTTGCAAGGTCGGCCGAAAACCCGCTTTTTTCGCACTTTTCACCTTTTGAGCTGTAGAAGCATTATTAATGGGCGTAGAAAGCTCCGACTACTGTACGCATAATCTTGAGATCATTCCCTGTCGGAAGTGTGCATCCATTTTTACCCTCTCTCCTCTGGTTTTCGAGTGGCAACACTGCGAAGATTCTTCAGCGTCCCTAGCAACCGGTAACGGGTTTTTTAAAATGGCCGCCCTAGTTCCCCAGCGGCTCTTTGGAACTGAATGAAAGCTTGCATGCTTATAGACATTGACTAGTACTACAACTTTTTAATGTACATCTGTGTGCTACATTGGCCAGGTCATGGGTCAAAGACCATCAAATGTGAAAACAGTGAAAATAGCTAAAATCACGTCTATGTCCGTGTGAAATGCTAAGGCTCCGAACATTGCTAAACCAGGGCCATGATTCGTGGGTGGAAGTTGCGCTGGAGTACCTCCCTACAAAAGTGACATTTAGTGTCGATACTCACTTCCAGTCACTGGCAGCGCCACCTAGAAGTCGTACCTGTGGTGGGTGTGCGAATTTCAAGTGCTCTAGCTCCACAGTGGGTGGATGGAGTCCAGTGAAACTTTGTATGCTGATAGACGTTAATGAGTACTACAAGTGTGCTTCATACATGCATGACCTACATCCGCCAGGTCAGGGGTCAAAGATCATCAAGTGCAGAAAATATGAAAAGCCCCCAAATTACGACATTGCTCATGCGAAATACTAAGGCTCCGAAGATTATTAAGCGAAGGCCATGATTCTTGGGTTGAATGTTGCACTGGAGTACCTCCATATAGAAATTACTTTTAGTGTCGAAACTCCCCTCTGGTCGCTGACATAGCTTTGTCCATTTACAGCTGGCCATCCTCACCTGTCGGCATGTTTCTGTCTTTCTCGTTTTCTCTTCTCTTCCATTCTTTACCTGTCCTCTTCTCTTCCTGTTCTCTACCTCATCATTTTCTTTCTTCTTTTCCGTTTCGTTTACCTCATGTTTTCATCATTCATTTTTTATTCTCCATTTTTCCTCTTCCTATGTCTTTTCCAATCTCTCTTAACCTTTTTTGCCAGTTCCATTCCTCTTTATATATCTTTTTTCTTCATCATCTGTGTGTGTGTGTGTGTGTGTGTGTGTGTGTGTGTGGTTTCCTTCCTCTACTGGATCACGTGCATTCACCATTCACGCATAAAAGATATTCCTTAACGCGTCCAGTGCCGACCGATTTTTTACCCAACACACCCTCAGAACCAACCGATTTTCAATTTTTTTTTTTTTTTTGTGGCTCAAACCTCCGCTTTTGGTGAGAAACATCGAAAATTCATAGAGAAATCGCCCTCCTGAGCTTATAAATGTTGGCACAGGTGTCAGTCAGCCTTACGTTTTCCTTCTTTCTCAGGGTACCTGGCTAAAGAAAATGAACTATGGAAGGGTTAACTAATTCAAGCCACTTTAAATTATGTATTTATTTATTTATTTGGTAAGAATTTATGTATAGTACAAGTCTGTATTGGTTTTCATACAATAATATAGGCGATAAAAGCATTGTTCATTCACCCAAAACCCCAGCATATGGCACCCTCCTTTACAACATTACCACCTCATCATTTCTGTTTGTTTCTCCCTCTAGCTTCTTTGTTTCTTTGTCCTTTACCTCAGGAATCACTTTCACCGTGAATTTCATCATTGGAGAGACCGAGGGTATATCTTTACTGGCCAGGTTACTGCTAACAGGTGAATTGCCTGTGTGGGGGGGAAGGGGGGAGGGGGGATCAGGTGGGGCCAGGCAGTATCCCTGCTTGACAGCAGGTAGAGGAAGGTCTCCCACATATGCCTACCAAAAATCACCCGCGAATCTTGAAAAATGTGCTAACGACGGGCCTTGCAACTGATTGATGTACGATGCACGTCGGTGGATCTGTCCGCAGAAAAAAGTAGTGATGTGCATTGTACGTTGGTGGGACTCGTTCAGTTAAATAACCCTTACCTATAATGCATTCTAAATTCAAAATATTGTTTTCATGTTCAGGAAGTTCGAGCATTCCAAAGGGTGAACACGATAAGTGACGACTCACTTAGCTGCCTGGAACCACTGTCTGACTCACTCCTTCATTTCTGTAACATTTGCGGTCTTTCCTCTAACTCTCGCTCCGTCGAACACCACTTTTCTCCTCTAAACCTCACCTTCTCTTTCTCTCTGAGACTCAGCTGTCCGAGGCAACTGACAGCAAACCCTTTTCTGTATCCTCCTACTTTCTCTATTCTCATTTCAAAGCCAAAGGTGGCTGTTGCGTATATGTACGCAATGATCTATCTTGCTCTCGTGTTCCTGAACTTGATTCTTCTGAATTCTCTACTCTCTGGCTTCAGCTTTCCTGTCATTCTCTGACTAAATATATCTGTGCTGTTTACTTATCTCCTAATTCTACTGACTATCCAAAATTCTTTGACTATCTTACTTCTACAATGGAACACATTCTATCCATTTCTCCTTTCTCTGAAATTTCCATTCAAGGAGATTTCAGTGTTCACCACCACCTTTGGCTCTCCTCTCCTTTCACTGATCCACCTGGTGAACAAGCCTACATCTTTTCTATCCTTAATGACCTAGAGCAGCTTGTGCAGCACCCTACCCATATCCATGACCACCTTGGAGAGAGTTCCAACATACTTGACCTTTTCCTAACAACTAATCCATCTGCTTACACTGTTAATCTTTTCTCTCCATTGGGCTCCTCCGATCATAACCTTATTACCTTAACCTGTCCTATCGCTCCGGTACGGCCTGTGGACCCTCCAAAGAAACGCCGACTGTGGCACTTTGGAGCTGCAGATTGGGAGGCCCTCAGGCAGTACTTCTTTGATTTTCCTTGGAATGATTATTGCTTCCATGGCCGGGAGCCATCTGAGTGTGCCTTGTGCATTACGGAGGTTATTCTCTTGGGCATGGAAGCATACATTCCTTTCTCATATCCTCTGACTAATGCAAGAAAGCCTTGGTTTGATCACGCTTGTTCTAATGCTGTCCGCAACAAGGAGAGGGCCCATAAGAGGTACCGTAGCCAACCCACCCCTGAATCACATCTTTTATATATTTCTGCCCGGAATCGTGCTAAGTCTGTTCTTCGCTCTACTAAAAATAATTTCATCCATGCTAAATGTTCTCAACTCTCCAACTCGAATTCTTCTCACTCCTTCTAGCACCTTGCCAAAAACCTTTCTAACAACTTTACCTCATCGTCCTTCCCTCCTCTTTTCTACTCTGATAGCTCTGTAGCTATTTCTTCTACTGATAAAGCAGATCTCTTCGCTCAGACTTTCTCCTTCAATTCCACCTTAGACGATTCCGGTGCTATTCCTCCATCACTTCCCCCCTCTGACTTCCTCTTGACTGACATTAAAATTTCTTCAGCTGATGTATTTTCTGCCATCACTGGCCTCAATTCTAACAAGGCATATGGGCCTGATGGAGTCCCTCCTGTTGTCCTCAAAAACTGTGTTTCTGTGCTTACACCCTGCCTAGGTAAACTCTTTCGCCTTTGTCTATCAACTTGTACCTTTCCTTCTTGCTGGAAGTTTGCTCTCATTCAGCCAGTCCCAAAGAAGGGTGACCATTCCCAACCCTCTAACTATCGTCCAATTGCTTTAACATCCTGTGTCTCAAAAGTTTTCGAGTCAGTCCTTAACAGAAAAATTTTAAAGCATCTTTCCTGTCACAACCTTCTTTCTGATAGTCAGTATGGGTTCCATCAGGGACGCTCCACTGGCGATCTTCTTACCTGCCTTTCATCCTCCTTTCAGGACTTTGGTGAAAGCTTTGCCATTGCACATGACATCTCAAAGGCTTTCGATCGAGTCTGGCATAAATCTTTAATTTCCAAACTGCCTTCCTACAGTTTCTATCCTTCTATCTGTGCCCTCACCTCTAGCTTCCTTTCTGGTCGTTCTATAGCTGCTGTTGTAGACGGCCATCGTTCTTCTCCTAGACCTATCAATAGTGGTGTTCCTCAGGGCTCTGTCCTGTCACCAACTCTCTTCCTTTTATTCATCAATGACCTAAGCTGTACATCTAACCCTATCCACTCATATGCTGATGATTCCACCCTTCACCTTTCCATTCGGTTTCTGCAACGTCCATCTCAGCAGTTACTTCAACAAAAATGGGATGAGGCTATGGCACACCTAATGTCTGTCTTGGCTCGTATCTCTGATTGGGGTAAAAATAATCTTGTTATTTTTAATGCATCAAAAACTCAGTTTTTATACTTATCAACCCGACAAAATCTTCCTCAGGATTACCCACTAATGTTTAATAATGAACAGTTATGTCCTCCATCATCCTTGAACATGCTTGGGGTTTCATTCTCTCGGGATTTGTCTTGGAAAGAACATATTACATCTCTTGTGAAATCTGCTTCCAAGAGATTAGGTGCGCTAAGCCGATTCTGAACTTTCTTTACCCCTGCACAGTTGTTGACCTTGTACAAGGGTTTTATTCACCCGTGTATGGAGTACAACTCTCATGTTTGGGGAGGCTTCGCACATGCAGCTCTTCTCAATAGGGATGAGTCAAAGGCTTTTCGTCTCATTAACTCTCCTCCTCTTACTGATTCCCTTCAACCTTAGTCTGTATCTTTCTTCTATCACTACTTCAACGGTCACTGTTCCTCTGAACTGTCTGCTTGCATCCCTCCTCCTCTACGACGGGCACGTAGTACCCGTCTAGCAACAAACTCTCATTCCTTTTCTGTCCAACTCTCTAATGCAAGAGTTAACCGTTACTCCCAGTCCTTCATTTATGCAATTGGTCAACTCTGGAACTGTCTTCTTCTGTCTGTAACACTCACTGTTCCTCTGAACTGTCTGCTTGCATCCCTCCTCCTCTACGACAGGCACGTAGTACCCGTCTAGCAACAAACTCTCATCCCTTTTCTGTCCAATTCTCTAATGCAAGAGTTAACCATTACTCCCAGTCCTTCATTTATGCAACTGGTCAACTCTGGAACTGTCTTCTTCTATCTGTATTTTCTACTTCCTATGATCTCCAGTCTTTCAAACGCTGTGTGTCCAGGCATCTCGAAATGAACGGATCTTGAATTTGGCTCTCTTTTGTGTTGTTTTTGCTTTTTCTTGGAAGGAACAGTATACAGGCCTGTGGCCTTTGGTTCCTTCTTCCTTGCATTAAAAAAAAAAAACGGCTAGATATTTTTTTCTTCAACTGAATCAGCTCAAATTCTTGTAGCCCTTTTTTTCCTTTTCTTCTTTGTATTGTGGTGAGCAGTTTCTTATTTCCTGTTTCTCTCAGTATTACGATAATTACTTTCATATCTGTACTTTTCCCAATTCTCCCCATGTTCCCGAGATGACTTTTTTGTTATGTTCCCCAATTACATTATCCTCGGTGAATGAGTTTGCGAGAGTGTGTAGGGAACGGAATCTAAATTTGAATGCATGGAAGAGTAAAGTTGTGGTATTCAAGAGAAATGATGTCATTGAATGCATAGTGAGGCTGGGTAGTGAGGAAATGGAAAATGTGAGTGCATGTGAGTACTTGGGTAGTGTGATAAGTAAGGATGGAAGTTTGGAGGATGAAGTGCTTGGAAAGCTATAGCAAGGAAGAAAGGTTGCTGGTTCATTGAAAGCGGTGATAAGAAATAGTTACGTAAGCATGGAGGCAAAAAGTCACTTCATATTAGTATTGTGATAACAATACTAACGTGTGGAAGCGAAGCTTGGACCTTTTTGGAAGGACACAAGTCAAGAGTGAGAGCAGTGGTTATCGGTTATTTGAGAGACCCATATGTAGGTACATGAAGAGACAAACAAAATTAATGAGGACGTGAAGGAGCCTAGTGGTGTGGATGTGGATGTGATAGAAACCGTTAGGAGAAATACATTGAGGTGGTTTAGCCATGTGGAGAGGATGAAGTGAAAGACTGACTAGGAGAGTGTATGTGAGTGAGGTGGAGGGGGGAGGGAAAGGGAGACCGAAGATGAGGTGGAGGGATGGAGAAGTATATGAGAGAAGGGTGTGTAAGTTAAGCGAATGGCAGTGATATGGCAGGGAACAGGGCGATATGGAGATTATTTGTCTGTGCCTCCCTTTACTGGATTAAGCCGTCAGGCAGTAGATAGATAGACCCTTTTCCATCAAAAGAGTGTGTATTTTTCCTTTGCTTTCTACACTACGAAGAATACTTTTCATTTTCTCTTATGGACGAATGTGTCCGTGTAGCTGTGATTACCATATCGAGTTATCCAGATATACCGAGATTACCAGGCTGCTGTGGGATGGTAACAAAAGAGATTAGTTGGGTGCCATTGTTTTTTGTCCATGGTTATCAATATATTACGATAATTATGTGGTTGATTATACCATAGTCTTTGTTATACGACGGGTTTAAGGCCCAACGGCTTGTTCCTTAAACACGGTGCCTAGAGTGGGGTCCCCTTTCTAGACTGGGTTAGGTATTATAGCGACTCCAGGAACAGGGCATAAAAACTCTGGGCAAACAACCTTACACATATATTACTTTATTTGAATACAGCTGAATACAGTACTAGACAATATGATACACAATACAATAGAGAGTAGTACAGGTACTATAGACAGGATCAGAGGACTCTGTGTGGGGCGGTGTAGCCTCGGGCTGCTGCAGGTGCCAGCCAGCATTGTGGAGGTCCTGTCTGGCGAGGCAGCCTTCATGCGATGGCATGGGACTGCTGCTGGGGTGGCATAGTCTTGCGCTGCTACACGTGCCTACCTGGTATCATGGAGGTCCTGTCAGGTGAGGTGGCCTTCGTTCAGTGGTACGGGACGACTACAGGGGGTTGGGTTCATCCGGGGTTGGCTGCGGGGCAGCGTGGTGAGGTGCCCGCCACTGAGGGGGGCCTTAAGGTTGGGCCTTTGAACTGGGCCCAAACAGGGAGAGTAGGTGCACTCGTCTGCACCCACTCTGTCGAACAGGACGTCGTCTGGCCTGGTAGGGGAGGTCTCGTCTTGATGTCCCAGGGCTGTCTCGGCGGGTGCAAGGGCTGCAGTCTCTCACTGGCTGGGGCTTCATCAGGTGGGGTCAGAGGCATCCTCCTCGTGAAGAGTCCGTCAGGGGTTGGTGTCGCCGGGGAGCAGGTTGTATGGCCCGGACCCCGGGGAATACCACGGGGCCTTGCCAGACCTCCTTCAGGGGTTGCTCCTCCAGAGAAGGGTCCCTGAGGGATCCTGCTCTGCCACAGGTGGAGGTGGGCGAGCAAGGGAATTCCTCGAAGGTGGACGGTACAGGGGTAGGGGGAGAGGGGAGGCACGTAGCCATGTAGCCATTCCCGGTACAGGGGTAGGGGGAGAGGGGAGGCACGTAGCCATTCCCTTCTCGGCGCGGCTAGTGGCTGTTGCCAAGTCCTCTAGAACAGCGGGCGTGGAGCAGTGAGTGGCTGTCTCCTGCCCAGTGCGGCTAGGGGCCGTCACTGGGTTCCCGTGCTCCTGACGGACTGCAGGTGGAATGTGGCTGGTGGTCATCACACGCCCGCCAGTTCAGCTAGTGACCATCACCAAGTTGTCATGCCCCAAGGAGACTGCACCCTTAATGCAGCAGATGGCCATCACCGGGCTGTTAGTGTGGCTAGTGGCCATCACCGGGCTGTTGGTACGACCAGTGGCCATGACCAGTGGCCATCACCGATGTCTCTCTTCCCTGTGGGACGGCAGACGAGGTGCAGCTTGTGGCCATCACCTGCCTGCTGGTGCGGCTTGGGGCCGTCACCTGAGGCCTGTTCCCCAGGGGGACCGCAGGAGTAATCCGTCAACCTCCTGCCAGTGCGGATAATGGCCATCACTAAGTTGCTGTCCCCTCTTGAGGAGGCAGTCGAGGTGCTGCTTGTGGCCATCACCGAAACCTTGTCTCCGGGAGGGCTAATTAATAAGGAGCGGTGAGTGGCCGTCTCCCCCAGGGTACGGCTGGTGGCTGTTACTTGGTCCTTGAGGGAGGGTAGCAACTGCAGAGCAGCAGATGGCCGTCTCGTCCCTGGTGGCCCCTACCAAGGTGCTGTCTGAGGCTATGGAACTAGCCCCACCCTGAACCTAAAGAGCACTGGCCTGGCTGGAGTGTAGTGCGCTGTTACTGCACACTCCGGTTGGTGTTGGTTGCGGGCGATAGGGGCTTAGGGTAGCGGGGGAGATAATCCCTTGTGGCCCTGACTCCGCGCGCTCCTTTTCAGCCTCCCTGTTGTTCCCTCCTGGGGTGGGGGTCACTCCTCTTTCATTCCTTCGTGGGTGGGGGACTAACCTGGTGTGCATTTTATTCTCGTTTAATATTTTCCTCCTATGGCGGACTAAACTGAATTCATCTGAGCCATGCAACTGAAACCTGCCTGAATTTCCATTCTTGCAGCCGATTGACAATCACTATATGAGGGAACAATTTGCGAGCTACGAGCCATTGGTTCCTTCTTCCTTGCATTAAAAAAAAAAAAAATAGAGAGAGCTCATCATGTTTCCATTTGTATCCTTGTACTTTGTAGCTGTATTTAATGTGAAAACGAATAGCTGAGCAGTAGCGCTCGCGCTTCACGACCGTAGTGTAGGTTCGAGCCCGTATAAGGGTAGCATATTTTTGGTGAGAGATGTAGCTGTCTCTTCAAGGGTCGCTTCTTGCCCTGCTTAGCTAAATGGTCTATTAGTCCTAGTTCGGGGGATTTACCCTCTTTCGCTCTCTCCTGCACGTTTGTATTGTATCCAAGAGTTTTATGGAGCACTTAAAACATGCTAATTACACCATTGAAATCCATGTTATGTGGTTAACTGCCATGGTAAAATTCCAGATTTTCTCAAAAGTCACCCCTTTATCCCTCCTGAAAAATATTAACCTCCCTTCTGATCATACGCAGCATTCTGTGTAGTACACATACAACCTCCAGGAACGTCACTGGGCACTGAAATTTAAAAAGGTTAGTGTGTACAAAATGGTGATCGCTTACCATGACGGGACGGATGCTATGTATGGGTGTCAGAGAAGGGAGTATCTTCATATGACAACTGCATGTACAACTTTGTGATCACTGACTGTGTATAACTATTGCTGAAGGAGTGTGGCAAGACCCACCACCTCCTTTTGTTGTATATTTACTCAATATACCTTTACAACAATAATATGTCAATCAGTCTGTCTTATCTCACTATGGGTAGGTGAAAATTTATTTCGATAGCAAGTAACGAAAAACAGGTGAAAGAAGAAAATGTACTTAATGGTTGTAATGAGGTGATGCTGTACACACACCAGCTGTACACACACATAGCTGTGTGTGTACAGCTGGTCGAATGTAAACAGACCATGTCCCATACTTTCAGCTATGTTGATTTATGACCATTTGTTTTAACGAGAAACTTAGTTGAAAAATGGAAAAGTATATACTGTAGTGAGTGAGAGTGACGATGCGAGAGACAAGAGGCAGGCACCGAGGGACATTGTGTATGTGGGGGGGGGGGAGCTAATCGAGTGTAAACAGACCATTTGAATTTGAAATATTTATTGTTGTGAAAGGTACGGAGTGCTTATACAACAAAAGAAGGTGGTGGGTCTTAGCACACACTTTCTTCAGCCAATACAGTTACATACAGTTAATGGTTGTACATTCGTGGGTGTGGCCACAGTGGCCACACCGTGGTTATACATGGGTGCAGTCACACGCCCTTTGATAAATATCAGTTACACTCTACGTTATGGTGAAATGCCCACCCGGCAGAGCGACCCCGACACCACCACCCTAGGAGGAGAATGTGGGGAGGCAACACCAACCCTAGGAGGAGACCACGGGGAGGCAACAATCACCTTAGGAAGAGACCACGGGGAGGTTGACAGGTGTCCCACACCACACCGGTTCATGTCCCCAGCTACCTTATGCCCCTCTTACTCCTAGCCAGACTCACGGGAAGTGCATCGGCCAGGTGCATTACCCTTTGACGAGAACAGCGCTCACCAGACTTGGGGTGGGACTCACCCTTACACAGTCCCAAGTAGCCCCTCAGCAAGTAGAGTCCACCGGACCTGTTGCTAGAAGAGGAGAGACCACCAATCCTTGAAGCCCTACTGAACACCAGGGGAGCAGCAGCACAGTCAAGTCCACTGGACCTGCTGTAGGAGGAGAGTCCACCGGACCTTCTTCTTCCGCCACCTGCCATAGGGAGCAGGCGTTTCAGAACGACCCTCGCCTGTCCTCCTGAGGAAGGGAGTGGAGCCATGGTAGAGTTCACTGGACCTGCCACAGGGGGTGAGATCACCGGTCGTCCCCCAGGTGCAACTTTCCCCTGGCAGTATGAGAGCAGTAGAGTCCACCAGACCTACCGCAGAAGTCAGAAAGTCCACAGGACATCCTCCTCCTGTTCTCCCCGGGACGAATGGTCCCCTGACATAGTCCACTGGACCTGTCAGACCAAGGGAGAGTCCACTGGACCTCCTTCGTCCACTCCCTTGGGAGGGAGCCTGGGTAGAATCCACCGGACCTGCCAGGTGGAAGGAGAGTCCACTGGACCTCCTTCCTTTGCCCCGGCATGGAGCTCCAGCTGAGTCCACCGGACCTGCCAAGCTGAGGGAGAGACCACTGTCCGTCCCTCCTCCACTGGCCCGGAGGCTCCCTACGAGAGCACTATCTTTGGCTCAGCCTGCCCCTCTAGAGGCCGAGCAAGACACCCCTCCTGCTTCCCCTCCTCTACAAAGGACGGACACTGTTCTCTAGCTAGACTACTGACGGAGAGTGTCTGGAGCAGACCTGCAGTGAGCCTGGGTGTCCTGTCCCTGCAGCCCAGCCCCCAGTGCCCCCAGCAGCTGACAGATTCTCCCAGGGCGAGCAGCTGCAGACAACTCCTGACAGCCTTCCCCTCCCGGCGAGACTGTAGCCTTAGGACCTCAAGTGCCGCCTCGCAGCCGACCCCAAGCCTGGACCAGCCCTGACCCTCCTCCAGGACTCCCACCACGGCCAAGGGCAGGCGCCATGCAGCACGCCACCTAGCCGTGTTTGGCCCCAGCCCCAAGGGGCCCCTGCATCCTAGGGCCCCCACCAGAATGGGGCTGCCCAACACACCGCCCTCCAGCCTACATCGGACTCCAGATTTCGCCGCACGAGACCGGCGCCCTTACCGGGAGCGCACCCCTGACGGCCCTCCCCCTACGCTGGGCCGTCACCTGCACCTACCTGTGCTGTGACCTCTGTGCGCCTCAGTGCCTCGCCAGTGACTCTGTGCAACACTTGTGTCCCACCATAGTGCTATGGACCCAGAGTGCTATTCCCCCTGTCCAGAGTGTTGTGATCCCCATGTAATACTTACAACCCGCCTATGATATCAAGGACTTTGTGACCCGGTGTAATATTTGTGCCCGTCCAGCATACTATGACCCCCCCTGTGTAACACGTGTGACCCCCTCTGTAATACCCTGACCCCTGTGTGCCCAGTATTCTATTATGTCCCACGACCCTTGTGTAATATTTGTGCCCCAGTTGTGATGTCACGACCCCTGTATAATACTCATAACCATTAATAGTGTCATAGCCCTGTGGAATACTTACCCCTTGGAGACACAGTGTTGTGATATATGTTCTACTTGTGTCATATATACAGAATTGACCCAGGTACATGTAAAGTCCACTTTATCTATCTATAAAGTCTACGTGTACGACTGGTTAGCCTGTGTTTGAGCCCTATCCTTTGTCTGCATGCTCTAGCTTGGTCCTGAACAAAAGAACCCAAGCACATGCCCGTATCTGAGACCAAGGAGTTGGACCCAGAATACGCTGCATAACGCACTAATGTTATAAGATACAGAGGCATTAGTAAGATGTATTACATACCGGAGTTAGGGGTAGTATTAGAGCGGTAAAAGAATACAGTAAATATAGCAGTACCAGCCCTGGCCGAAGGTGATGACATAGCACTGCCTTTATCAGTGGGTCTGTGAGTGATGGCCACAACACCCTTCACCGCCATCACAACCACAACACTCTCTCTTCGTATCAGATCTTCACTACTTTTAGTTGACATATATTTTATACATATCCTTCACTGGTACACAGTAGCATTTTTCTTACATTGGCTTGAAGCAGTACATTTGTCAGCAACTATGGCTAGGTAACAGAAGGCACACACACCCTCTGACATTGCACCTCTCCTCTCTCCCTCCGTTTCATATCCTCACAAGTGTTTAGTTGATCATACAGTCTGTACATGACCCTCATTTGTAGATAATAGTATTTTTCCCTTACACCTGCTTGGAAAAACATTTGTTAGCGGGTATTTCTAGGTAGCATAGTGCTTGATGAATGTTTCTGGTCTGTGTAAGAGATAGACCGAGGGATAGCAAGTGTTTGTAGATGTAAATAAACATGTTTGAATTTAGTGCTTTTTAGCATTGTAGTACATATTCTGGATATTCACGGAGAATGGAGAGCATTATGCAGCGTGTTCTGAGTTCAACGTCTTGTCCTGAGTGCACGGGCAACTGACTTGGGTTCTTTTTCAAGACAGGGTCTAGGGCATTCAACTAAAGGAACAGGGCTCAAACACAGGCTAACCAGTCTTCCACGTATATTACCATACAAAGATACAGTGCAGGACACAGTACATATAACACAATACAAACACAATATTAGCACATAAGGATAGGGCGGTGGACTATAGGAGACCAGGTAACCTCAGGTGGTGGTCAGATGTAGGGGGTGGCCCGTCGGGTGTGTGCTCTTGTGAGGGGTGCAGGTCTCCGGGATGGACTGCGGGACAGCATCGTGGAAGGCTTCCTGCTGGTGGGGCCTTGGTGGGTGTGGCAGCCCTCAGGACTGGGGTTGAACAGGGCCAGCACGAGCAATGCTCTATGCCTGCCCTTGGAGGAGGTGGGTGTCTCGCAGGGGCGTCCGGGCAGGTCCCGGCCTGGAGACCTCGGGGCGTCCCTTGACGGCTGGGGGCTGTGGTCTCACTGGTGTGGGGAGTCCATCAGGGACTGCCTGCAGTCTCTCATACCTGGTGAGTCTGAGAGCGGCTGGTGATGTCGAGGCGCCGGCTGCAGTGAGCACACTCCCAGGCTTATGATGGGGCCGCTCCAGACACTCTCCAACAGGTCCTCGGCGGGAGCTCCAGGGGTAGGGGAGGGGGAAAAGTCCGGTGGACATTACCATGGTTTCCCTTGTCCTTGGGACGCAGGTGAGGGAAGTCCGGTGGACGTTGCAGCAGGTCTGCTCCCTGCAGGGCCTGTAGGTGAAGGAAGTCTGATGGACGTTCCTTGGTTGGCAAGTCCGGTGGATGTTACCAAGGGCCTACTGGGGACTGTGTGAGCACTGGTCCTGCCCCGATGCTTGCGAGGGCTGGTCTGATTAGAGAGTAGTGTACTCTCACTGCATTCATCCCGTCGGGTCTTCTTGCGGGGAACTGGAGCACGTGGTGACACAGAGAATATAGGACCGTCTGGTCCGGGCCCTTACGTGCCTCCCCGTGGTCTCCTCATGGGGTGGGTGTGCGCACTTCTCTGTGGTCTCTCCTTGGGGTGGGCATTTCACCATGGTTACAGGTGAAAAAGTCACGTCCCCATGGCTGGAGGTGGTAGGTGTCTGATACGGATGTCTGGTGGAAGGGTGTGAGGTGGTGCAGTAGTTTGGTCCAGTGGTGTGTAGGGCAGTTTGGCTCTTGGTGCGGTTGGTAGACGATCTTCAGGGTGGAGGTATTGAGTCGTCTTCTGCAGGAGATGCAGTAGTTGAGTTGTCCCTTTTAGTAGATGTTTGTTTCCCTGGGCGGAGGTCCACAGCACGTGTCTGATCTTCATCTCGGGTGGGATGGAGTAAGGTGACTGACCGGTGGCTGTAGGTTGAATAATGGAGACGAATGAGGTCGGCTGGGTTTTATGAGGTCGTGGGGGGGGGGGGCGCCTTAATTGTCTTGGTGGGCCGGGCTACTGGAATTTTCCATTCTGTGTGGTGTATTTTTAGGGTGAGGGGGGAGATGTGGGGTGTATGTGAACTGGAGGAGGGTCGTGTGGGTGATGTTGGTGATGGTGAGGTTGTTGTGGTGTATCTTGCAGGTGGGCGGGAGATCCTGCCCGCTCTGGTTGTGGTGGTGGTTAGTACAGGTGTGGGTGACGAGGAGCTTGGGGCACGTGGTGCATTGGGTGGGTGGGGGTGGGGGTTGTGGATTTGGGTGGCATGGTGTTAGGTGGTGGGATGGTGGTAGTGGTTGAGGAAGGGGAGCTAGAGTGGAAGTTGGTGTGGGGTGGGGGTGTGGCAGTGAGTGAGGGTGAGGGGCGTGTAGGTGTGAGGTGTCCGGTTCTGGGAGTGGTGGGGTCAGGGCAGGTGAAGGTGGTGTGGAGTGTTGGCCACATGGTGTAAGGGTTGGGGATGGTGGCACAGCCGTGAGGGCTGAGCTGGGAGGTGAGGTCGCTGGAGGTGAGTGGGAGGTCTGGGGAGAGGGTGAGGAGTCGGAGGGGGGGTATGGTGGGAGATGTGATGGGGGAGGGAGGACTGGGTGGGGGGGGGGGGGGGGGGGGGGGGGGATGGTGGTGCTGTGTGCTGAGGGTGAGCATGGTGTGGTGGAGGAGTTGGAGGTGGTTGGAAGGGGTGCACATGGTGATTGCATTAGGTGCAGGTGGTGTTGTGGTATTGGATAGTTACTTGGTAGGAGTTGGGGATGTTTACGATGATGAAAGGTCCCATGAATTGGGGTGATAGTTTGGTAGGGACCGGCAATTTGGCCACCAAGACAGAGTCACCTGGCTTGTAAGGACTGTGGGGGGTGGTGTCAGGTTGGATGTCCTGGTTGTTTTGTTGGTGGTGTAGGCAGTGCTTGAGGTGGTGAAGGGGGTTGGACGTAGGGGAGGTGGTGGGTGGTTGTAGGTGGTTGCAGAGTGGTAGGAGGAGTGGTGTTTCTCCGAATACTAGTTCGTGAGGGGTTTTGCCATCTTCATGGGGGCAGGAGTTCATTCCCCATTGCACGATTTTTACGTGGGCTGGCCAGTCTTCGTTCTGTGTTCCTTGTATCCTAATTCACTCTTGGTTGAGTAGGGTGCGGTGGCTCCTCCCACATATGCCATTACCCTGTGGCCAGTTTAGGGAGGAGTGAGAGAGTGTATCCAAAGATTTCGGCGAGTTCCTTCCATATGTTGCTAGTAAATTCTGGGGCGTTGTCTGAGTGGAGGGCCTGGGGAATGCTAAAGTAGGGGAACACATGGCGGACGAGGGCATCGGCCACGGCGCCGGTGTGGTGTTCTTTGGCAGGACAGGCAATCAGGAATTTTGAGTATGTGTCTGCGAATGTGATGATGTATTTGTGGCCTGATTTGGGTGGAAGAGGTCCACCTACATCCACAGATAGGAGTTGCCATGGCTTATTGGCGTGATGTTGCCACATGGCCCGGGTGTCCTTGTGGCATCCTTACCAAGTGCGTCAGCTTGGCAGACCTGGACGACTCGTTTGGCTAAGTGAGAGGGGTTTGGTGTCCAATACATGTCGTTGAAAATTTGCAGCAGTTTCTTAGTTCCCAGATGTATTCCGTTGTCTTAGTGTAAATGGGTCATGGTGTCCAGGGCAATGTCTGGGTCGAGCTTTATGTGGCCTGAATTTGTGAACAGGTGGTCGCCATGCCGGTGGAGCTTGGAGAATATTTGGTGTGGGATGCACTCAGGCTGGTCTTTGTTTTTCCATTGCTGTAGGAGGCTGGGGGCAGCACTGATGACATTGATGGGTAGGCTGGATAGGGCATCGTCATTTGTATATAGTTTTCCTGGCCGGTATGATATGTTGAAGTTGAACTCTTCAGGTGCTTCTCTCCACCTGATCAGTTGGGCATTGTGGATCTCTGACTGGCGTAGCCATTGAGGCGACTGTTGGTCCGATATTATGGTGATGTGAGTACCGGACAGGTAGGCACAGAAGTGGTCCAACCCCAGATGATGCCCAGGCATTCCCATTTGGTGATGGTGTAGTTCTTTTCTGCCTGGTTGAGGGTACGGCTGGTGCAGGTGATGATTTGTTCCCATCCTTCTTGGACTTGGGCAAGGACGGCACCTATCACTACTAAGGACACATTGGTGTATAGGCAGAAGGGCAGGGTGTAATCGGGGAATTTGACGATCGGGGTGGTGATAAATTGGGTCTTGAGGTTGTGAAAAGCTTGCACGTGGTCTTCTGTCCAGGTAAAAGTTCACCCTTTCATGTCATGTCGTGTAGGGGTTTTGCTATGTCGGCGAAACCCTTCACAAAGCACCGGTAGTATGATGCGAGGCCAATGAAGGTGCGGACCTCGTGGAAGTCCTGGGGTAGGGGGAGGTCTGCGATAGCATGCAGCTTGTCCAGGTCAGGTTCTATGCCTTCCTTGGAGATGACGTGTCCCAAGAAGGAGACAGACCATTGAGCCAGGATGCATTCTGATGGCCTGAGCTTGAGCCATGCCTGCCAGATCCTGAAGAAGACTTGTTGAAGGCAGTGGAGGTGGTCGGCCCATGTCCGGCTGAAAATAATGACATCGTCGAGGTAGGCCAGGCATATCTCCCAGGTGAGGTCGCTGAGAACTGACTCCATCAGCCGGGAGAATGTAGTGGAGGTGTCGCATAGGCCAAAAGGGATGACGTTAAACTCGTAATGTTTTCTGTTGCTGGTGGAAAATTCTGTTTTACCCCTGTCTTCAGGATGCACCGGGACCTGCCAGTATCCCGACTGCAGGTCGAGGGTGGAGAACCAGGATGCTCTGTCCAGGGAGTCGAGAGAGTCATCGATTCTGGGTAGGGGTGTGGCGTCCTTGGTGGTTATGTCGTTTAATCGCCTATAGTCCACACAGAATCGCATTGTGCCGTCTTTTTTTTTTTTACCAAGATGACTGGGGAGGCCCTGCCAGACTTTTTCAGCCCGTTGTTTGGGTTTTTTCTCTGGGACAGTTGGCGACCCGGTGTTCCTGTGTTGTGGATCTCGTGTGCCAGGTATGTGGTGTGGCCGATGTCAGCCGGTCCTGACGAGAAGATGGCTTGAAAGTCCAGTAGGAGGCGTCAAAGGCTGTCAGCTTGGTGTGATGAGGTGAAAGGTGTTCAGGTAGAGGGGGAGGGGTGGTGGAGGAAGGCGGGGGTGAGGCGCACAGCTCAGCTTCCTCCATCTCGCCGACCACTAATCCTTTGGGGAGGGTGACGGGGGTGGTGGAGATATTGGCGATGCGCACTGCCCCAAGGTGGGGGACAGTAGGCTGAAGGAGGTGGCTCTTGAAGGTAGGCTTGGGGAAGACAGGATAACAGGATGGAGTTTCCGGTGGGCCTGTGTAGGTGAAGCCAGGCCTCATGCTGGGGAGGGATGGTAAGGGTGGAGGCAATGGTGGCAGGGAAGGTGGTGGGCGGGGAGGTGGAGGGGGGTTGAGAGACTGGAGGGGTAGAGTGGAGGACATGGCAGGGGGGGAGGGGCTGGGGATGGAAGGGGTTTTGTGCATGTTCGGCATGGCTGAATGAGGGGGTCTGGAGGCTTCCTGAAGAGGAGTTGCCGCTTGTGGCAATCAGTGATGGTGTGCAGCTTCTGCATGAGGTCCAGTCCCAAATAGCCATCATAGGCACTGCATGTTGAGTCAAAGATAATGAACTGGTGTTGAGTGGACACATTCTAAAGGGTGTTGGCACATAGGGCCCAGGTTCTCCCTACGTTTGGGCAGGGCCCCATCCCCTGTGTCTGCAAGATGAGCTGAAGTGGAGAGGACTGGGCCAAAAGTATGGTGTTAGTAGAAGTGGTGATACAGGCAGGAACTGGCTGCTCCCGTATCGACCAGTAGGTTTGCTTTCACCCCATTCAGTCTCATCTTGTCATAGACTGGAGAGCGGTATTTCTGTGAGGTGACCCCCGCCACCGTGGGGAGGTGCGGGGATGGCCCTAAAAAATCCAGCTGTTGTCCGGCGTCTTTCTTGCCAAGCTCTGTTTCCCCTGGGTTGGAGTAGTCGGCGGTGGGGGCATCGTCCTCGGTGTAGTCGCCCTCTATGGATGAGACATTGCGGCACCCCTGGGTGGTTGTTCTACGCCGGGCGGCCTTCAGCTATACTCATATGTCATGGATAGGGCACTGATGACTACATGCGGAGAACTCCCAAGAGTTAATGGATATGTGGTTGGTGTTCTCCTTGGGGGTGGGGCACCTCTTTGTGGGGAGTGCCTTTGGTATGGTGGGTGGTGCTGAGGGAAGAGTGTTGGTGGAGGGCATCCAGGGTTTGGAGAGTGTTGGTGGAGGGCATCCAGGGTTTGGGTTGTGATGGTTAATGGGTTGGGACTCTGGTAACAGCTCCGATGTGCTACAGGGTGGTACGGGCAGTGAGGAGGCGCCTGACCCGCTGGACGTACCTGTCGAGGTCCCCCGTTGAGTCATGTATCGTGATGTGCACTGGGGAGTATCCTCAGCAGGGTATTGAAGGTATGCTGGTCCCAGGTGTCAGCGTCAGCATCCAGATAGGTGACAGTGACGAGTCGCCTGGCCTGGACGAGGGTGTCATCCAGGTTACCATCGTAGGTGAGGGTGTCGAGTTGGGAAAAGGCAACGACTTTCCCTAGTGATGGCGTGACCTCTTGGGTCACGATTTGCTTAAACTGTGCCCATGTTAGCCCAGGGACGATCTTCGTAGCGATGCTGGAGACTGCTTTTCCCAGGTGGGCTAAGGTCACTGCCATCTTCTCCCTGTCGTGCTCAAATCCTGTGTCTAATAATGGTTTGATCATGCATATGTACGTACTGTATCCATGTCGCACTGTTCGGGGTCATATTTTGGTAACTGTATGGTGGTTTGGTAGTCATTTTGTTAACTTTCCCTTCGTTCCTTATTGCTTTCTGACCAGATCTAGAACAATTGCTAGCCATCAGTGTTATGCAGCGTGTTCTGAGTTCAATGTCTTGTCCTCGTAGCATGGCAACTGACTTGGGTTCTTTTTCAAGACCGGGTCTAGAGCATTCAATTATAGGAACAGGGCTCAAACACAGGCTAACCAGTCTTAAATGTATTTTACCACACAAAGATACAGTGCAGGATACAGTACATATAACACAATACAAACACAATATTAGCAGATAAGGATAGGGAGGTGGACTGCTGGAGACCAGGTACCCTCAGGTGGCAGCCAGGTGAAGGGGGTGGCCCGTTGGGTGTGTGCTCTTGTGAGGGGCACAGGTCTCCAGGCTTGTGGTGGGTCGTCTGGGGTGGGCTGCAGGACGGTGTCATGGGAGGCTCCCTGCTGGTGGGGCCCTGGTGGGTGTGGCGCCCCTCAGGATTGGGGCCAAACAGGGCTAGCAGGCGCGCTGCTCTACACTTGCCCTTGGAGGAGGCGGGTGTCTCACTGGGGGGAGTCCAGGCAGGTCCAGGCCTGGAGTCCTCGGGGCATCCCTCGATGGCTGGAGGCTGTGATCTTGCCAGCGTGGGGAGTCCGTTAGGGTCTGCCTGTGGTTTCTCGTACCCGGTGAGTCCAACAGCGGCTGGTGACATCGAGGCGCCGGCTGCAGTGAGCACACTCCCAGGCTCACGATGGGGCTGCTCCAGACATTCTCCAACAGGTCCTCAGAGGGAGCTCCAGGGGTAGGGGAGGGGGGAAAGTCCAGTGGACATTCCCTTCCAGCAAGTCCGGTGGACACTACCACGGTTTCCCTGTCCCTGGGATGGCAGGGAGGGAAGTCCAGTGGACGTTCTTTCTGCGGCAAGTCCAGTGAACATTGCCGCAGTCCTGCTTCTGGTGGTGGGCTGCAGACGAGGGAAGTGCAATGGACATTCCCTCTTTAGCAAGTCTGGTGAAAATTGCAGGTCTGCTCCCTGCAGGGCCTGTAGACGAAGGAAGTCTGGTGGACGTTCCTTGGTTGGCAAGTCTGGTGGACATTTCCGAGGGCCTACTGGGGACAGTGTGAGCACTGGTCCCACCCCAGTGCTGGCGAGGGCTGGTCTGGCTGGAGAGTAGTGTACCTGCATTGCATGCCTCCTATCGGGTCTGCTTGCGGGGAAGAGGGACGCATGGTGGCGGGGGATATAGGGCCGTCTGGTCTGGGTCCTTATGCGCCTCCCCGTGGTCTCCTCGTGGGGTGTGTGTGTGCGCTTCTCTGTGGTCTCTCCTCAGGGTGGGCATTTCAGAGAGCAACAGTTTTTCATTGATTAACCAAGTGATGCGTTCAGTCAGCATCAAAAGTTCTAGGTTTTTATACTTAGCAGTTAGTGAGCATTCTAGTATACAATGATGCAGTGTGTGTGCCACCAGCGCCCCACACACTGCACATGGTACTGGATCTTCTCTGGTAAATTCCTGATAATATTTATAGCCTAGTCTCAGTCTCATGACAGTAGCATCATAAAGTCCACCTCTTTAACCATATGTTACTTCAGTATTCTGAGCCACATTTACATAATGAAGAGAGCTAGTTGTCTAGTAATATCTTGGTTAACAAGAGAGCTAATCATGCTTTTGACAGTAGTATAAATATATTCAGCAATTATATCAGGAGAGTCATAGGCCAAAAGCAGAGTTTTATTGGCTTGCAAACTCATACAAAAAGACAGTGTTTTTTTTTGGGGAGGGGAGGGGATTGCCACAGATGGGCCAACTTCTAGAATTTTCTCATGCATTTTTTTTTTTCTAGGCTGGGTCAGAGTTTAACTTTCCACACAAAACATGTTTTGCACAAATCGGGCCCATGAATCGAGGGTCTGTTCTACATGGTCCCTCCGTCACACAGTATAGCAGTTTGGCTAAAAATGATAATAATAATAATATTACTATTATTATTATTGGTTGGTGGGAGCACTCACCATCCACTCACTCGATGTAGTCCTGCTCTCAGGTGTCTGCCCTTTCTTCTCCTTCATCTTTCTTTCCATCCACTTCTGTCTTTCTTTCCTTCTGAAATGCGTGAGTCAGGAGAACTGGTTGCAGACGACAGCAACACCCCCAGCCAACGAAGGACCACCGGGGATGCGCAGCCGACACAGAGCAGCTCCGGGCAGGAGTGGCTCACCTGTATCAATCCCCAGCACCCCTCTTGCTCCCAGCCGACACTATGCTAGTCACCGGGGAAAGTTCCAGTTGGCAGGTCAGGGGTGGAGTTGTCCTAGCAACTCCATGCAACACCACGGCACAGGCCATCGTCTGTGCCGGGTACGAGGAAGAACAGGCCATCGTCTGTTCCTCAGTTGCTTACCCTCTGCAGGGCCACGACATAGGCCATCGTCCTTGTCAGGTTGAGGCTGAGTAGGCCATCGTCCGCTCCTCTCCTGCAGTCTCTCCCCAAAGTAGCACCGCGACACAGGCCATCGTCCATGTCGGGTCCAGAGGCAGGACAGGCCATCATCTGTCCCTCAGCTACTTCCTCCTGCAGCACCACGACACAGGCCATCATCCATGTTGGGCACGAGGCAGGACAGGCCATCGTCCGTCCCTCTGCTGCTGTCTCCTGTAGGACCGCGACACAGGCCATCATCCGTGTCAGGCACGAGGCTGAGCAGGCCATTGTCCACTCCTACCCTACATGCGACTCCCTTTCCCCTTCAGGAGGCAGGGTAGAGCGAGCCCCATCTTGTGTTTTCCCTGTGGTCCAACAGGGTAGAGGTACCGTCGTGAGGCCACAGTCTGCACGGGTGAGGCTGAGCAGGCCATTGTCTGCTCCTCACCCTCTGCTTCTAGGGCATCTCCTGATGGGGAAGTCCCTTGCTTGGCCCACCCTGTTTCCTGTGGCCGGGCGGGATGCACTCACTCCCCTCCAGGAGGCAAGTCCAGGAGAAACCCCTTCTCGGAGCCGTGGCAAGGTCCTATCCAGGGCCTTGACGCCCCCAGCCTGAGGTTGCCATGAGGTGACCTTGACGGCGACTCTGCCCTCCAGCAGTTGCCACAGTCCTGTCCCAACTGTGGCCCCAGGTTCCAGTAAGCCGGGCCCCCAGTCTCCCCGGGGCCTACCCAGGACTCCAGGCCGTGACCTATCTGACGGTGGGGCCCATTCCGGCACTCCCCGGAGCCGGCACCAGGCCCGCCTGCTCTCCCTCTTTGGCCCTAGTCCCAAGCCCCGCACTCCCACACGGGGCTTCTGGAAAGGCGAGCCTTCCACCACTCCACCAACCAGAGGTACCGGAAAACAGCCAAGTAAACCCTGTGCAAAGTGCTGTAATAGTGTGCAAACCCTTGACCAGTGAAGTTTCCCCCGGCCGTAACTGTGACACGTAGTGACGTGAATGTAACGTGCAGTGTATCTCTTACCAGTGAACTGGCTCAGTCAGTATCCCAGAGTTCCTCAGTACATAGGACTAGACGAGCCTTAGTGATATTCAGTGACGGTGTACCATGTACAGAGCACAGTGCAGCCCCTTGACTGTATAAGTAATGTTCCCCTCCCCCAGTTACGTAATACTGTATTAAAGTGCTCTCGCAGAAACTGAATTACCATAGAGAAGCAGTGCCACCCCTTGTATCAAATGTACCTTCCCTCCCCAGTGATCGGCACTTCCGCAAGATAAAATAGACATACACTTAGTTCATCTCAGAGTGTTCCCTAGTATTTGGAAATGGTTCAGTCTCCCCTCCTTGCACGACACTGCGACTGTCTCTGTGCGTGACACACCTCTACGAGTGATACACAGTATATATGTCCATGTAACGAGTGTATCAGTGCCGTCCAGTGCTATAATACTGTTGGTATATAAAGTATTGTTATCACCCTTGTTAGAGATATCAGTGTAACAGATGTGCCGTGAATACTGTGTTCACACTACCATACATTCCCACGGCCGGTAGAGAGTCATTTAACTTCTGTGAAAACTTGTCACAAGCCAGTTACCGGCTAACCCAGTTTCCTGTGTGATGGTAAATGTGATCTTTGTCTCTGGGAATATACTTTGAATATATGTTTGTCAGTGGTTATTGGTGTGTTTTTGTGTCCTGTCCTCTCCCTAGTATGCTGACTCGGGTCTTGTAAAAGAACCCGCTGTAAGTCTGCGTATTTGGGGAGCGAGAAGTCGACCCTCAGAAACACGACAGGTAAAAATTCTTGCCTCTCGCATACGCATCCGAGGGACAAGTAGTTGGCCCTCAAATACATAGCATAACATCTTCATTCTTTCCTTTCTTCTGCCTACGGGTGACTTTAAACTCCTTCTTCTGTCTTTCTATCCTTCTTTCTTTCCTCTTCCTTTTGCCTGTGGGTGACTCTGCACTGAGTGAAAAATCAGATGGTTTCCTGTACACCAGGAAACCATTTACTACGCTGGATGGTAACCATATAACCAAATTTTGGCGCCTGGTGGTTTAGTGGGTAATAACGGCGCTCCAGTCGGATTGAGCCAGTGCAGGTTTATATCCAAGGGATGGTTGGGGTTTATTGCTCATGTAATGCCACTCAGGGATGAGTGAGGCTGGTCACTTTCATCTCAAAGGTCAAGACCAACTTTCCTAGCCCTGGGCTCCTACACTCCTCATGGGGCAATGTAGGATTGGATGATGATGATGAAGATTATTATTATTATTATTATTATTATTATTATTATTATTATTATTATTATTATCATTGTCATCATCATTTTTATTGTTATTATTATTATTATTACTCTTATTGTTATTATTATTATTATTATATAAGTGTGGGGGTGAGGCTTGGACCTTGGGAGGGGGATGCGGGTCGGCAGTGAGAGTGGTGGAAATGAGTTATTTGAGAGAAGCATGTGGAGTTACATGGAGAGACATACTGACAATGGGAAAGTAAAGGAACATTTAGTGTGGATGTGGATGTGATAGAAAGCATTAGGAGAAATACATATGATTGAGGTGGTTTGGCCATGTGGAGAGGATGGAGAGCGACAGACTAATGAGGAGAGTGTATGTGAGTGAGGTGAAGGGGGGGAGAGGGAGGGGGAGATCAAGGATGGGATGGAGTGGAGAGGTATATAAGACAGAGGGTTGTGAACTGGGAGCAAGGCAGTGAAATGGCAGGGGCCAGGGCAACATGGAGACGATTTGTGTGTGGCCATCTCGTACGGGATTAAAGTGTTTGACAATAGATAGATAGATTATTATTGTTATTATTATTATGTATGTGGTAGGTGGGGGCGCTCACCATCCACTCACTCGATGTAGTGCTGCTCTTGGGTGTCTGCCCTTTCCTATCCTCTCCTCCATCCTTCTTTCCTTCCATCAAATCTGTCTTTCTTTCCTTCATTCTTTCCTTGTTCTTCTGGATACGGGTGACTTTACACTCCCTCCTCTGTCTTTCTTTCCTTCATGCTTTCCTCTTCCTTCTGCCTGTGGGTGACTCTGCTCTGAGTGACAAGCCAAATGGTTTCCTGTACACCAGGAAACCATTTACTATGCTGGGTGGTAACCCCATAACCAAATTTTGGCACCTGGTGGTTTAGTGGGTAATTACGGCACTCCAGTCGGATTGAGCCGGTGAAGGTTTATAACCAAGGGATGGTTGAGGTTTGTTGCCCTCGTAATGCCACTCAGGGATGAGTGAAGCTGGTCACTTTCATCTTAAATGTCAGGACCAACTTGCCTAGCCCCGGGCTCCTACGCTTCTCATGGGGCAAAGTAGGATTGGATGATGGATGGATGGATGTATTATTATTGTGTTTATTTCTTCTGCCAGCAAAGTTGAACGGTTATGTACTCACCTTTGTCTGTTTGTGTACTGCACAAGATACTGTACAGTATCTCAAACAGTATCGGATTTCAGTGAAATGTGATGGATAGATTGGCAGTGGAGTGGGTCAACAAAAATTTTATTTGATGTTTAGGTTGATATGAATCCGAAATAAAGCATTAATTTTATTGCTGTTGACGAGGGTATATGTTCTCTGATATTGACTAACGGGACAGACCAAGGGCGTAGAAATGACTATGCGGGACTGAGAAATGTTCGTTTGGTAGGTAAGAGGAATTACAGTACAGTTCCAGTAGTGAATCATAAATTTTATCGACGGTCAAGGTATTCAAACTGTAGGTGTCTCCAATATTTAATTGGACTATTAGTCATTATATATTATTATTATTATTGTTGTTGTTTTGTTACTGGTAGTAATAGTAGTAGTAGTAGTACCAATAGTAGTAGTACTAGTGATAATAGTAGTAGTAGTACCAGTCATTATAATGACTTTATCCTACCTAAGGATAAGACTGGTAGCAGTAATAAAAAACTTGATGGGAGTTAAAGGTGAAGATGATGATCATCATCATGATCATGGCCATGATGATATGCCTTTACATTATGTTCTCAGGTGTGTCAACGTCTGGGGTGGCGTGGTAAGGGTGGACGGTTCGATGTGCTGCCCCTGGTTCTTTCTGCTAATGGCCATGACCCAGAGTGGTTCGACATTCCCCCTGAACTCATCCTCATTGTACCCATATCACACCCAGAGTAAGTACTATGTTAGCATAGTTTGACTTCCAGCTGACTTCATTCTCTGAGTTTGACATCCAGCTGACTTCATTCTCTTGAGTTTGACATACCTCTCACTTCACTCTTTGATTTGATGACAAACAATTTACAGTATTTCATTATCTGAGTTTGACATGTCACTCCCGTCATTCTCTGTATTGATGACATCCAACTGACTATTCTTCGAGTTGACGGCATCCATCTGACTTCATAATCTAAGTATGACATCCGACTGGTTTCATTATCTGAGTTCGACATGCAACTGACTTCATCCTCTGAGTTGATGACATCCAGTTGACCATGCTTTGAATATGGCATTGCACTGGCCTCATCCTTTGAGTTTAACATACTCTGAGTTTAACATCCAGCTGACATCATTCTGAGTTTAACACCCTTTGACTTCATTTTATGAGTCTGATAACTAGCATACAACATTCTCAGAGTTTGACATTCAGCTGCCTTTATTTCCTGTGATTATTCATATTCAGAGAGAGTGACATTGAAATGACTTCAGTTTCAGTCATTATGTATAGCCAGAGAAGGTGACATCAAACTGACTTCATTGTCTGTTATCCTTTATATCTAAGAGAGTAATGTCCGATTTTTTTTTTTTTTTAAGTTACCAGGCAAAGTGACATCCAACTGACTTCATTCTGATGGTTGTGTATATCCACAGGGTTTCACATCCCTATCTTCGTTTTGTTTCGTTTTTGAAGGCTCCAACATGCTTGCATGCGTCGGCCTTGGTCACCTAATGGCGGCTCTCCACGCTGCTCGATCCCTGGCAGCCTCCCTGTTCAGTCCCTTAACCCTTAAGTCACACTTAATGACCTCGTCCCATGTCTTTCTCGGTCTACCCCTCCCAACCCCTCCCCCAATATTAACACCTCTCACCCTCTGTACCCAATTATCATCCCCCATCCTCTCCATACGTCCAAACCACCTCAGCCTACCTCTCCTCATCACAACACCAATACACTCCAGTCCCATCCTACCTCTCAACTCTTCCATCGTAAACCCATCCCCCCCAGGCCATGCACGCAGGGACGCACTGCACATCCACCTAATCATTGTCGTTTCTGTATGTTTAAACCTGCGAATATCCTCTTCCTTTATTGCCCAGGTCTCACTACCATACAGCATCACACTCCTAACACATGCTTCATACAAAGACCCCTTAGCACGTAAGGAAAGTCCTCTCAATGTCAGGAGAGGCAACAGCTCCCTGAACTTCCAACCACTTCTCACCCTAGCAACTGAGCTTACTCCGGCCCCACCTTCGGCACATAACTTGTCTCCCAAATAACAAAACTCCTCCACACACTCAAGAGACTCACCTGCAAGTTCAACCCTCTCATGCCTAACAATCTCCACCTGCTCTCCCCGACACGCCGCACACATGAAATCAGCATCATCTCGCAGTCTACCTCTAATACCACTACATCTCTTGTGCACCAATTTATCACAAACACTACACAAGATGGAATTGCTTCCCATACCCTTGTGGCAAACTGCACATGGCCACTCTCCCTCTCCTCTGATTGTACCGCCACCAACCCTAGATATCATCACTTTTGTTTTATCTGCATTTACCCTTAAGCCCTTGTACCCCATACCATCTCTCCACTTCTTAAATCTTTCCTCCGCCTGCTTTTCATTCTCTGCAATCAACACCAAATCATCAGCATACAACATCTCCCATGGGAGTCCATCTCTGAAGTCACGTGAGAGGGCTTCAAGCACCATGATAAACAACAAGGGACCCAAAACTGACCCATGATGCACACCAACATTCACGGAAAACTCATCACTCAAAACTCCGTTCACTCTTACCTGGGTGCGAGCACCCACGTACATGGCCATAACCACCCTAACCAGCCACTCTTCCAACCCTAGCTTTCTCATTGCCCACTTCACCACCTCTCTAGGGACTCTGTCAAAGGGCTTTTCCAAATCAGCAAAAACAAAATACAATTCCCTTTTCTTTCCAATATATTTTTCCTGAAGCTGTCGAACAATGAATATGGCATCAATGGTCCCCCTGCCTGGCATAAATCCAAACTGCATCTCATCGATATTCACTCTTTCTCTAATCATACCTTCCAGAACTCTCTCCATCAGTTTCATTATCTGATCTAAGAGCTTTATACCTCTGTAATTTCCCCTTTCCAGGGCATCACCCTTCCCTTTGTACACATTTACAATTACACTCTTCAGCCAGTCATCTGGGACAACACACTCATCGTTCGTTTCGTTTCGTTTTTGAAGGCTGCAACATGCTTGCATGCGTCGGCCTTTTTGGATTGGAGCGTGTAGCATTTTATGACCGGATGCCCTTCCTGATGTCTACCAATGACCCTTGGATGGATTCGATCCTCCGACCCTACGGCCAGAGTGGAGCGCTCTAACCCACAGAGCCACGGCTGCTACATATATAATCATATTTATCAGGTCAGTGACTAACCTCACCCCAGTATCTCCAGAGGCCTTCAACATTTCGGCAGTCAACCCACACACACCTGCCGCCTTCCCCACCCGCATCCTGCCTATTGCCTGACTCACAGTAGCAGCGTCAATCAAAGGCCAAGGGGCAAACACTGGATCAACTGGCTCCAAACCTTCTGTATCCCAATCAAACTCCTCATTCAACAACCAGCTATAATGCTTTCTCCATGCATCTTTAATATCCTCACTGTTCACCACTACCCTTCCATCATCATTCTTCACACACTGCTCACCTACAGTGTCCCGATTATCCCTCTTCATCTTAATCTGGAAAATTTTAAATCCTTTTTGTAGCATATCCAGGAAATTTGACATCCATCCCTGAGTATATCCAGAAAATTTGACATCCTTCCTTGAAGATACCCAGGAATTTTGACATCCTTCCTTGAAGATACCCAGGAATTTTGACATCCTTCCTTGAAGATACCCAGGAAATTTGACATCCTCTCCTGAGTATATCCTGGAAATTTAACATCCTTCCCTGAGTATATCCAGGAAATTTGACATCTTTCCCTGAGGATTTCCAGGAAATTTATCATCCTTCCATGAGGTTTGTCCAAAAAATTTGACAACCACTTGACTTCATTCTGCTCGTCCATATATCATACCCAGAGTTATTATTTTGAGGAAGTTCAGCACTGAACTAACTTCATCCAAGGATTTTGACATTCCCAACAACTTCACTTTCTACATGTATCAGCAGGTTTGAGAGCCTTTTCTTCATTGTCCAAGAAGTTTGACATACTGCCAAGTCTCATTTTCTCAGTACTTTATAGCTAAGACTTTTTATTTTCCTCTTTGCGTGTATGTACTGTAGAAACCTCGACATCTTTCTTTGTTGGTATCCAGTAATTTTGACATCCTTCTTTCAGTGTCTTTTGGAATTTTGGAACCCTTTCTTTGAGTTTGTAACAATTTTGACAACTTTGTATGAGTGACCAGGAATTTGGCATCTTTCTGTGAGTTTCAAGGAATTTTGACATCCTTCTTTGGCTTTTCCAGAAATTTCAGCATCCAAGAGTGTAATTTCTGTAGCCCATCCACCCCATGTAGTAGTGGGAGTGATGATGATGATGATGATGATAATTATGGTGACAGACACAGACAGACATATAGATAGATAGACAAATGTTACTGATGTCTTCTCTGCAGATACAAGTGGTTCATAGAGATGGGGATACAGTGGTATGCGCTGCCAGCTGTATCTGCTCTCATGTTTGACTGCGGGGGGTTGGAGTTTCCTGCTGCCCCATTCAACGGATGGTACATGGCATCAGAGATTGGCACCAGAGACCTCTGTGACGTTCAGAGGTACAATATTCTCGAGGTGAGCCATGTACATGCTCCACTGGAAAACTCAGATACTCACTGTAAGGATGGATTTAGGGTGTCTGGATACTGTTATATAATTACAGTATATTACCGTGCTATACAGTATTTAAGTTGCTTAGACACTCATAGTTGTTTTTTTTTTTTTAGCACTAAAGACCTTTGTGATGGCCTGAGGAGTAATATTCCTGGAATGAAACATTTAGATGCTTCATAGGGCTAGCCTACATAGATTCTTCATGGGTATTCAAGGTATTCAGATAATTACTGGAAAGTTATTTATTTACTTATTTATTTATTGTGAAAGAATATATGATTAGGATGATGACGATATGCTGGGACCATGAATGTGCATATAGGGCAAAGGGAGAACAATGGCAAGGTGAACCAGATTTTCCACTTGTATGGAACACAGAGTGAGCAGGAAAATAGGACATAAGTTGATATTATCTGAAGCTTAAGGTTAAATACAATAACTACGCTAGAGATAGGAATCTACCCATCTATCTGTCTATTGCCAGACACCTTACTCCCGTAAGAAGTGGCCACAGACAAATCGCCTCCATGTCACCCTGTCCCTTGCCATTTCATTGCCCTGCTCCCAGCTGACACCCCCCCTCTCTCATATACCTCTCCACTCCATCCCTCCATCTCATCCTTGGCCTCCCCCTCCCTCTCCCCCCCTCCACCTCACTCACATACACTCTCCCCATCAGTCTCTCACTCTCCATCCTCTCCACATGGCCAAACCACCTCAGTTTGTTTCTCCTAACACTTCCTATCACATCCACATCCACACCACAACATTCCATCACTTCCTCATTTGTCAGTCTGTCTCTCCATATGACTCCACATGCTCCTCTCAGATAACTCATTTCCACTGCCCTCACTCTTGACTTGTATCCCTCCAACAAGCTTCACTTCCATACATTAGAGTTGGTATCACAAAACTGTCATGTAGTAGCTTTTTCACATCCATGCTCACTTCCCTGTTTCTTATCACTGCTTTCAAGGAACCAGCAACTTTTCTTCCATATTATATCCTTTCAAGCACTTCACCCTCTAAACTTCCATCCTTACTCATCACACTACCCAAGTAGTTAAAATCTCTCACATTTTCCATTTCCTCCTCATCCAGCCTCACTGTACATTCTGACTTCACTTCTCTTGAAGATAGGAATACTTATGCAAATTATTATTATTATGATATTGACTTTTTTTTTATCACTTCATGATGATCTCATGTGCCAACTAGTTACACCATACCATCACCCTGATTATCATCAGAAATTATTACCTGTCATTAACATGATCATCTGATCATAACCTGTAAGTTATCGAAAGCACATCCTCCCCACCACCTATACTTTTTCCACTTCCAGCATCTGATGTACTGTGCCATCTATCTGCACTCTCCCATAAGAACTCTGATGCAAAGCTCTTGACCTGCAAACTCTGTAAGATAGGAAAATGTGCAGGAACATGACTTAAGTGTACAAACTGCTGCATGAAGTCTACAAACTGCTGCATGTCTTTGAAGAGATCCCTTTCTGCAAGTTTTTCTGCCTTAGTACAGCAAATTTGAGAGGGTACAGTTTCAAACTGGCTAAGCCATACCTAATTAAAGGAAACTAGTTACCTATACAAGTCATCTGTGACTGGAACAAACCACTTGAACATGTAGTGACAGCACCAGACATAGCCACTTTTAAGTCTAGATATGATAAGCATATAGACACAAAATAGAGTAAGGCTGGTGATAGAGCTGGAAGTTATTAAAAGAAGACCTCTTCTTGTTCCCCCACTAGAAATTGATGTAAGCAGTAGTATTAATCAGTACATAAGTCAGCTACAACCCCCTCCCTCCAAAAGTAGGTAACTATATAAAAAAATAAGCTACTAAAATTCTTTTCTCATATTGGTATCAGAATGATATTTAAAGCCCACAGTGCAAATTGTACTGTATTGTTTTCTTCTTAGTATATGGTTCACAGATACTCAAACACCTGCAGTATGTATAAATTATAAAAGACTTGTATTCCAAGTACTGTGTATATGCTATCAGTTTCTTAGTTGAAAACTATATAATGTCATTATAAGCTAACTTTCTTTACTTGTTACTCATTTGATATGTGCAGCAGTTTGGTCAGTTGACCTTTATCAGAAGTTTGATGATATAGCATTCTTTAAATGTTATACAGTATATAGATTCATATTGTGCTGATGCTGTGGTTGTACAGTCAGGGACAAAGTTTTGCATTATTTTTCACCTCATCTGTTTCTCACTTGCCACTGCAGGCTAGTATTCTTAAGGTATGAGAAGCTTTATATATTTCTTTGTCGATAGGTAATTCTGTGATATGATGCATCATGGAGGAAAGCCTTGGATATACCCTAAATATAGATACAGTGGAATACAGTAGCAATGTAAATTGTATTCAAAACTGGATTTAAAATGTTGCTGAGACTTGCACAGTACTGTTCATGCTGTTACTCTCATGAATTGTTCATTTCAATTTTTCCTTGTACCAGACTGTGGGCCAAAAAATGGGCTTGGACACTCAGAGCCCCACCAACCTGTGGAAAGACAAAGCACTTATTGAGGTCAACAGCGCTGTCCTCCACTCATTCCAGGTCAGTGACGTACTTTTATCACACTTTTTCAAGAACTTAATGCAACCCTGGTACAGCTGAATCAGGATTAAGTCACATGGTTTTGTCATGACTGCCTTGGATGAGAAAGTGTGATGATTAGTACTCAGTAATTTATTGACCTTTATACCTTGATTTGGGTAGAAGATTGCTGTGGATTTTGCTAAGTTCAGATTGGTAAGTTGGCATTTGGTTAAGTTTTTTCAAAAATTTTGGGGTTGTAAGAACTGTAACTAAGTGACCCACCTAGGTGGCTTTGTACACCAGCGATATTTATGAAGAATCCTGGCACCTGTTAATATATGAAAAAAACTGTGTAACTGAAGTCAGCTGTTGTTCTTTTGTTAAGTTTCATTTTAACCTTTCTTTTTTCAAGAAGCTACAGTTTAAGGTGTTGTGATAGGTGGTTATGGGGTTTAATTGCTGTCACTTTTATTTTTTTTTAGGTCTGTATTGTACAGTATATGAGCAATATCACAATTCTTGTAATTGTAAAAGTGTAAATGTGTGCTGAGCATTAGTGATTTCCTTAGGAAGAACTAGCACTTTTGAAAACCGAAAAAACAGATTTCAGTATTATTATCAGTATTTTCATTATTATTATTATTACAGTATTATTATTATTGTTAATATTATTATTATTATTATTGTTATTACAGTATTATTATTATTATTATTACTCATTGTTATTATTATTATTATTAATATTGTCATTAACAGTATCATCAACATCATCATCACTATTATTATTATTATTGCTTTTATTTTTATTATTATTATTATTATCATTGTTAGTGATAATCAATACCCTTTTTAGGCACAAAATGGTCCACAGGTATACAAGGCGAGTGATGAGAAGGGTGGGTGGTGATCTGAATGAACAGAAGGCAGTGATTATATGTGTGTGGATGAGAGAAGGAGAAGGTATGGAATGGATGCAAGAGCATATAGAGATGGTGAAAGTCAAGGTACAAATGCGATGGATGAATAGAAGGAGAGAAGGACAGGTGGAGATATCCATACAAGGAGGGTAGAAAGGTTGCAAAAGTATGGAAAGAAGGCAGAATGTAATAGAAGTCGAGGAGTGATCGGGTAAATATGATTTGGAGCGGATGGGGGAGGTGGAAGATGTGTGCAAGATATTCACAGAAGAAATCTGTGCAGCATGTGAGGTGGTGTGTGGGGCAAAGAGAAGATGAAAGGGGGTGCAAAGAACAGCATGGTGGAATGAAGAGGTGAGACAAACTGTAGTGCAAAAAAAGAAAGCATACGGTGAGTGGATGGGTAGCAGAGAGGAAGTTGAGAGACAAGAGATGAAGGGACAGGTGAAAAGATTAGTAAGAGAGAGAGAGTAAGAAGAGAGTGGATGAGGAAATTGGAAGGAATTTGAGTGTAAAGTGGTTGGAATGTAAGAAAATGTTCTGAAAAGAGGTAAAGAGAGTTAGACAGGGCAATAAAGAAGTTAGTAGAGGAGTGAAAGATAAAAATGGTAGATTGATAGTGGAGTGAGCTGATGCAGAAAGCACTTTAAGGCATTGTTAAGCATAGAGAATTAAAGTAATGTGAGTATAAGTGACTGGAAAATGGCTGGGTGAAGAAGGGAGGTGAGACAGGAGAAAGAGGTCAGTAGGATGGAAGTAGTGAAAACAATGAAGAAAATCAAAATTGGGGAAAACCCCAGGAATTGATGGAGTGTGTGGTGAAATGATGAAGCATGGGGGAGAGAGAGTAGTCGAATGGATATGGAAGATATGCAGTTTGGCCTGGGAGGAAGATAAGAGTCCTGGAGGGTTGGAAGTCAGTTATAATTATTCCCCTGTACCAATGAAAAGGGGAAAATGAAGTGTGTGGTAATCATAGGAGCATTGGTCATCTTAGTGTAATAGGAAAAGTGCCAGTATATGGTAGGATACTTATTGATGGAGTTAGGGAAATAACAGAGGAATCAGTTGGAGAAGAACAGGGAGATTTTAGGAAGGGAAAAAGTTGTGTAGATCAAATATCTGTATTCATCCAGAGGTCCTTAGTGGAAAAGTTTCTAGAGAAGGAAAAGTTGTATTTGGCTTTCATGGCTTTGGAGAAAGCATATGACAGAGTGGATAGACAAGGAATTTGGAAAATATTGATATCTGGAGTAAATGGGAAGCTGTTGAATGCCATGAAGAATATGTATGAGGGTGCTAATGCTACAGTGCATGTATATGGTGAACTGAGTGAATTTTTCTATCTGAATTTTGGATTGAGACAGGGATGTGTAATGCCTTCATGGTTGTTCAATTAGTATATGGATGGGGTTATAAAAAAGATAAAAGATAGGGGAGTGGATGTTGGAGTGGTCCTAATGAGAGAGTGCAGCATTTGGAAACTTCCTGTTCTGTTGTTTGCAGGTGGTACTGTATTGTTAAGTGAAGACAAAGGGGAATTACAAGGCTTACTGAATGAGTTTGGGAGAGTGTGTAAGAAATGGAATCTAAAGGTGAATGTGGGAAAAAGCAGAGTTATGGTCTTTGAGAGAAGTGAAATCACAGAATGCACAGTGAGACTGGATGATGAGGAAGTGGAAAATGTGAATGCATTAAAGTACTTGGGTAGTATGATATGTAAGGATGGAAGGGGATGAAGTGCTTGAAAGAATACAACAGGGAAGAAGGGTTGCAGGTTGTTTGAAAGCAGTGAAGAAATAGGGAAGTGAGCATGGAAGTAAGAAAGTCACTTCATGGTAGTATTGTGATACCACCTCTTAATATAAGGAAGTGAAGAGTGGACCTTGTTGGAAGGACACAAGTCAAGAGTGAGAGCAGTGGAAATGAGTTATTTGAGAGGAGCATGTGGAGTTACATGGAGAGACAGACTGACATATGAGGAAGTGAAAGAGCATTGTGGTGTGAATGTGGATATGATAGAAAGCATTAGGAGAAATACACTGAGGTGGTTTGGCCATGTGGAGACGATGGAGAGCAAGAGACCAATGAGGAGAGTGTATATGAGTGAGGGGGGGGGAGGGAAGGGGAGGCCAAGGATGAAATGGAGGGATGGATTGGAGAGGCATATGAGGGAGGGGGATGTGAGCTGGGGGAAGGGCAGCAAATGGCAAGGGACAGGACAACAATAAGGCAGTTTGTTTGTGGCTACCCCTTATAGGATTAAGGTGTCTGGCAGTAGATAGATAGATAGTTATTATTATTATTTATTTGTTTGTTTGTTTATTTATTTATTTATTTATTTATTTATTTATTATTTATCATTCTTTTCCTCCTTAATTTCCATCAGATTTTGGGGTGTGGGGGGGAAATGGAAAGACTTAGGAATGGCTAGATTAGGAAAGATGGGTGCCACAAGTTAGACACTATTAGGTTATGTGTAAGTAATATGCAATTATCAGAATCAGAATATTATACCCAAATATTTTAAATTCAGAATTAAACTGTAGGGTTCATCATGATTACTCAAACTTATCCTAGCTTTTGAAGTGACATACTATATTAAGGTCTAACTATGGCATTCTTCAGCAACATAGAGAAAGTGGGCACAAACTGAAAAATAGAGAGATACCCCTACCAGTAACCCATTTATTACTATGAAAGGATTTATCTACAGTACATGTATTCTTTTTATGATAAAAACCATGCTATTTATAAGTCAGAGGGTTAATAAAGCCATCATGATTTTATTCAAGCTATCAATAACTATAAGCAGACAGTTATCTTCAGCTAAGGGATATTATTGTGGTCAAAAAGTCAGTGTACCCATTCAAGCTATTTCTAGTATGACAGACTGATGAAGAAAATAAGAAAAGTCTTTAAAACTGAGACAAGAGGTAGTATGAATCATTGTTATAAAGAAGTATCCATCCATCCATTCATCCATCATCCAAATAAAAAGCAAATATTTGAGTATGTACAAATTTTTTTTACAGTATAGCCAATCACCATCAGTCATTGGGAATTTTGTAGGATGATTATGATGAATTTTTTAAAAAGATTAATCGAAACTGTAGGGAAGCTTAACCCTCTATCCCAGGCTTCACCATTCCATGGCAGAAATGTTAACTGTTATATGCAGTAATTTTTTTTTCTTAGTCACCCTTATTGGTGTTCATTTTGCTGTTACAGTGTAGTTCCCAAAATCCAAGATGTCTGGGATCAAAAGGCTTTTGGAAATTCAGTTTTTTTTTGGAAAACTTGAGTTCTTTATGATTATCATTGATCAGATGTATAGACAGCCACCTGCTTGGCATTCCCTTCAGTAATCATTATAGCCATGCTTATATTCCACAGTCATGGTTCTGATGGCTAATGTGTGAGAATTTAACAGTATACAGTGACTTTTCATGCCCATAGGGGACAGAATTACAAAACAGAAAATTATTAAATCAACCATGTGGTTCAAGTGATTCAGCTTAGGCAAGCTTGGGTGACTTTAAGCCATGGCAACACTTCTCCAATACAGTGGTGAGCCTGGAAGCCAAACCAGGACCTATTGGTGGTAAATATATTCTTGAAGTTAAAAAAAAGTCTGTAAATTGACTCTTTCAAAATTATTTTAGAAACGGTGTTTTTAGTTTGGGAGTCCACAGTAATCACAAATCAATTGCCTATTGAAGGTTTATTGCAACTTAAGAAGTTGATTTGCCAGTTTCCTCCCATTTACACTGTCATTTACATGAAATAAGTTGGGATAATTTGGAATGTATCCCTGATTCGTAAGGACTGAATGTATCAGTTACCACGAGACAGTTTTGTTCTTCTTGGTAACATCTCGTTGTTTAAGGTTTAATCTCCTTACTGTTTGCAGAAAATGAATGTGACCATTGTTGACCATCACTCAGCAGCTGAGTCGTTCATGAAACACTTTGAGAATGAGCAGAAGTTACGAGGTGGCTGCCCTTCCGACTGGGTGTGGATAGTTCCACCTCTCTCTGGTTCTATCACACCTGTTTTCCACCAGGAGATGTCATTGTACTACCTGAAGCCTTCTTATGAGTACCAGGACTTTGCTTGGAAGACACATGTGTGGAAGAAGAATAGAGATATCAACCGTAACTCCATCAGGAAGACAAAGCGCAAGTTTAGGTTCAAGGAGATTGCAAGGTAAGTTTTAAGGTACAAAAAAAAAATGCTTTAATAGGACATTCATCAGTTTAGTATCAAGTAAGGTCTGGTCTACATCACTGACATTGAACATCCCATGTGTGGTACATGAATTTGATCTGCAAGAATTATCATCCATCTTTAAAAAAAAAAGAGTGATGAATGTGACAAATAGAACATAAACTTCACCAGTACAGGAAGTATTCATTGTGCAAAGGCAGTAAATATGGGGAGAAATTATCAATGCTGTAGTAAACAAATGCTCACAATGTGGTAACTTTACCACTTATACCATTATAGCCCTTTTATATCCTCAATTGTAGTACAAGAGTGGTGGTGTGAGTGGTCATTTTTAGTGCTGTTTGTGTGACAATAAATGTAACTGCAGATGTCTCTAATTCACAGCAAAGGTTAGGTAGCAGTGTGGATGGACATGGGGGCCCAAATCTGAGCTTTCTGTATACAGTGCAGTAATTTTGAGGGGTGGAGCATTCAAGGGTAATAACAGCAGTGGGATTCCATGCACCACCAAATCCTCCTTTTTAGTTCCCTTTATGACAAAGGGAGTACACTGGTAGTGTTCTTTGTACCCCATCCCAAAGTTACCTGCTGTAAACATGAAAGAGAAATTTAATATGAGTTTAAAGTCTTTTAAATACAGTATGTAAGAATTGCAACTTGATCTTCATTTATATGTACTGTACTATTGGCCAGCTTGCTTACCTAAGAATGATTGACTATGTAGCTTGTTTTAAAGCTTGTAGCTACATATCACTTTTATTGCAGTACCTCTCAGAGTATGTGGTAACCAGTATCTTACTACATATTTGAAATTACTGTAGAATCTTCTCATATATTATTAGATTAATTGATATCTGTCATGTTTTCAGAGCAGTGAAGTTCACAAGCAAACTGTTTGGGAAGGCACTGAGCAAGAGGATCAAGGCCACTATCCTGTATGCCACTGAGACAGGCAAATCTGAGATGTATGCCAAAAAACTAGGAGAGATCTTTGGACATACATTTAATGCTCAGGTAAGAAAATGTTATGTGACTACTTTTTGGTTCTTTTCTGTATTATTATTATGTATTCAGTAGGAGATACAGTGTTTTTAGGACACTTGTCCCGATATTCTTGAGACCTAAAAAAACAGAGATGTCATTTAGGAATACTGTATTATAATACCTGTACTGACATTGTGCATGAAGTCATAGTAATGCTGATCGGTTTTCTCACTGGCATAGGCTTAACAAAATCTCATCTATATCAGCACAGTGTTATAAAAGCCATCTGGAGAAATGACAGATACAGTGATCCCCCATATTATTTGTCATAATTCAACCAAAGCCAGTTGGCATTGTTGGATAATGTATTTTTTTGGATAATGCCATACAGTACTGTACTACCCCTCCCAGCCCCTCTACAGGGGTCATAACCCCTGCAAAAATCCTGTATCATACTGTATAAGTATCAGAACAGAGAAAAAAAACAACCCAAAATAGAGTTTCCTGGTAAACAGTTCAGTGTTATATAGCTACTGTATACTGTAGTCACCAGACTAAAATACTGCAAAAGATTTTGTTGATTATTCCTATGTGTTTAGTGTTGCACTGTCAGTTAATGCTATAAAAATGGATATTGTTCTAATTCGGCCTGATTTTTGTCTGTTGGTTAATGACGTATGTTGGGTAATGTGGCATTGGATAATCAAGGAAACACTGTATATGCTTTAGGGAGATAGAGTCTATAAACACCAGTCTGTTAGTTGTTCCAGGATTCTTGTCAGTGCTCATTATATCGTACCGTGTTTGCTTCCACCTAAACAATTTCTTAGACTCTGTCCTTGCATTTGTGTTGGTATGGTATATCATGATCAGATGTTGCCTAGTGTTGGTTGGTGGGGGCGCTCATCATCCAGTCACTTGATGTAGCATTGCTCTCAGGTGCCTGCCCTTTCCTCTCTTCCTTCCTTTTTTCCATCCTTCCTCTTCTGTCTCTCTTTCCTTCATTCTTTTCTCTTCCTTCTGTCTACAGGTGACTCTACACTCTGAGTGACAAACCAAATGGTTTCCTTTACACCACGAAACCATTTACTACGCTAGGTGGTAACCATAGAACCAAATTATGGTGCCTAGTGGTTTAGTGGGCAATTAAGGCACTCCAGTCAGATTGAGCCAGTTCAAGTTCATATCCAAGAGATGGTTGGGGCTTATTGTTCACATAATCCTACTCAGGGATGGGTGAGGCTGATCATTCTCATCTTAAATGTCAGGATCAACTTGCCTAGCCCTGGGCTCCTACACTCCTCATGGGGCAACACTGGATTAGATGATGAATGAGTAAATGAATGTAAATAAAAGATTTTTACATCAAGTTAACAGAGACTGCTCGAAAGAGAATACTGCTTTACTCTAATAACGGTTGGTGTTTTACCCATACCCAGGTTGCATTGAAATATTCAAGTTTTATCTAAGCAGTTTCTTAGACCCTGGCCTTCTGTTTGTGTTGGGATGGTATGGCGCTGTCAGATATTACCTAATGTGTAATTAAAAGGTTTTTACATCAAGTTGACAGAGACTGCTTGAAAGAGAATAGTGCTTGTACTCTAAGAACAGTTGGTCTTTTAGCCATACCCATGTTGTATTGATCATCATCATCATCATCAGGACCGCCTTTTCCACCCTAGGGCAGGGTAAGAAGTAGCAACATCCAGACTGCCTGATGTTTGCCCAGTTCAGTGGGCCACGCTACCATTCACTCAACATTGAAGCCCACAGAATCTTGGCTTCATCAGATAGGCCATAAAAATTTCACCACGTTCTGTAGCTTCACTTATATCTATCTGATAGAGTCAGTTTGAACACCATCACGTTAAAAAGGGGTGCCAAATCACTGGTTATGCGCTTCTCCACAGAAAATTCATTCAGCCAGGTCAGTCTTTTATCAGTCCCTTAGCCTCACCAACTTCCATACCTCTCTTCCTCACACACTCATCCACCATATCCCTTCACCTTCTTGGCCTACCTTGCCTCCTTCCTCCTTCAGATTTGCTCAGATATACCTTTTTCACCACTCTGTTGCCATCCATTCTCTCCACATGCCCAAACCATCTCAGTACACTCTCTTTGATTCTGGTGTCCTCTGACTTCCTCACTCAGCAACTTTCATGAATCACATTATTCCCTATCCCATCCACTCTCTGTACTCCACATACATCCCTTAGCAGTCCCATCTCCACTGCTCTTACTCTTGATTTTTCATTTTCATGCCACGCCATAGTCTCGCATCCATATGTTAAAGTTGGCACTAACACTCCTTCTTGTAAGCCTCATGCAGCTGCAACACTCAAGCGTTTTATTATCATGACCTTCATAGCACCAGCTAGTTTCCTTCCTTGTGTCACTCTACTTTCCACTTCTTTTGCACAATTTCTTCTCTTTTCTATTACTGTACCCAGGTGTTTGAACTCTCCCACCAATTCCAGTCTCTCCCAGGTCACTGTAACATCAGACTGGGAGTCATCTTCTCTCTCAGTAACCATCACTTTACTCATTTTCACATTTACTCTCAAAGCATGACACTCACAGATATCTACAAAACTCTCCATTAGTCTACCAAGCTCTTGTCCAGTATTCGCAAGTAGCACTGTGTCATCAGCATACAACAAATTTGAGATATTCCATCCATCACCATTCATTACCAATGCCATCCCTCTCTCCATCACTCATGTTTTTACTTCTCTCATCACCTC
>JAGKTI010001629.1:0-26310 GCA_018397915.1 Birgus latro | reverse complement strand
CCATATTCCCATTCTCTCACACTCTCACCTCGCCATTTAGTTTCAGTTATTCCACATATATCCACTTTCGCACTCTCAAGCACCTGTACAATCTCTCTCTCTTTCACCTCATCATTCATACCCCTCACATTCCAGGTCGCAATCTTTATCTCGTCCTTTGTCCGTTCCTTTGTCGTCAACTTTTGGTCAGTCCTGGTCCGAGGCTTCCTGTTCGTATTTTTAGTTAGTTGTTTTTACGGGGTGGGGCACTAGCCCACCACCAACCCTTTTAGTCGCCTCTTACGACAAGCAGGGATACTGGGGGAGAATTCTTGAAAACCCCCTACCCCCAGGGGGTAGTACAGTACACATAAAACCTCTAGGAACATCACTGGGCATTTAAAACAAAAAGAGGGGGGTAACTAGAATGTACAGAGAAATAAACAAGTGGTGGTCACATATCATTTTTTTTTTCTTTATGCAAAGAAGAAAGAACCATGGGCCAGGAGCCCACAAATTGTTCCCTTCAAGAATAAAACAAAAACAAAATATAAGAGAGCCAGAGTCAAGATCCGTTCATTTCGAGGTGCCTGGACACACTGCATTTGAAAGACTGGAGATCCTAGGCAGTAGGAAGTACAGACAGAGGGAGGCAGTTCCAGAGTTGACCTGTTGCATACATGAAGGACTGACAGTAATAGTTAACTCTTGCATTAGAGAACTGGACAGAAAAGGTATAAGAGTTGTTGTTAGATGGGTGCTATGTGCCTCCCATAATGATGGAGGGATGCATGGAAATAATTCAAAGGAGCAGTGACAGTTGAAGTAGTGATAAAAAAGAGGTAAAGGTGCAACAGTGCAGCAAAGAGACAGAGGCTGAAGGGAGTCAGTAAGAGTGTTAATGAGACGAAAAGCCTTTTGACTTCGCCTTGTTGAGAAGAGTTGTATGTGTGGAGCCCCCCCACACATGAAAGTTGTACTCTACACAGGGGTGAATATAACCCATGTATAAAGTCAACAACTGTGCAGGGGTAAAGAAAGCACGGAGTCATCTTAGCACACCCAGTCTCTTGGAAGTAGACTTTACAGGAGAGGTAGTATGTTCTTTCAGTGATAAATCCTAAGAGAATGAAACCCCAATTATGTTTACAAATTATGCAGGATTGAGCTGAATATCGTTAAAAATTAGAGGGTACTCCTGTGGGGGTAGAGTGGTTTTTCAAGAATTCTCCCCCAGTATCCCTGCTTGTCGTAAGAGGCGACTAAAAGGGTTGGTGGTGGGTTAGTGCCCCATCCCGTAAAACAGCTAACAAAAAATATGAACAAGAAGCCTCGGACCAGGACTGACCAAAAGTTGACGAAAAAGGACCGGACAAAGGACTTAGTAAGGATTGCAACTTGGAATGTAAGGGGTATGAATAATGAGGTGAAAGAGAGAGAGATCGTACAGGTGCTTGAGAGTGCGAAAGTGGATATATGTGGAATAAATGAAACTAAATGGCAAGGTGAGAGTGTGAGAGAATGGGAGTATGGATGGGGTATATGCACAGAAGTAGGTGAGAATGAGAGGGCAAAAGAAGGAGTGTGTATTGCTGTGAGCAACAGACGGAAGGAGAATGTAAGAGAGTATGGATCAGTTGGGTCAAGGATTGTGTGGGTAAGAGTGAAAGTTGGACTACAAATGTGGGTGATTATGTGCGTGCATGCGCCAACGCAAGATCGTGTAAGTAGAGTGAGAGAAGAGTTCTGGACAAATGTGGAAGCCTGCTTGGAAAAGTTTGAAAGGAATGAGAGAGTGTTTCTGATTGGAGATATAAATGGAAAAGTAGGGAATGAGAAGGTGGATGGAGTGGTTGGTGAGTGGGGTGTGCACGCAGAGATGGATGAGAATGGCAGTGCTTTATTGGACGGGAAGGGGTTGTGATAGCTAATACCCTCTTCAGGCACAAAATGATCCATAGGTATACATGGTGAGTGTTGAGAAGGGTGGATGGTGAACTGAATGAACGGAAGGCAGTGATTGACTATGTGTGTGTGGATGAAAGGATGAGAAGATGTGTAATGGATGCAAGAGTATATAGAGGTTGGGGGAGTGGACTTTCTGACCACCACTTGATGGTGGCCAGAATCAGAATCCAAACAAGATGGAGGAAGAGAAGAAGGGAAGGACAGGAGGAAGTAGTTCTTACAAGGAAGGTAGAAAAGTTACAAGAGGACGGAATAAAGGCCGAATATAAAAGGGAAGTGGAGGAGCGATTGGGTAAATATAGATTGGAGCACATGGGGGATGTGAAAGGTGTGTGCAAGATATTCACAGAAGAAATCTGTGCAGCATGTGAAGTGGTGTGTGGGGTGAAGAGAAGACGAAAGGGGGTTCAGGGAACAGCATGGTGGACTGTAGAGGTGAGAGAGGCTGTGGCACAAAAGAAGAAAGCATATGAGTGGATGAGGAACAGGGGCGTTGAAGAAGCTGAGAGACGGACAAGAGAGTTATATGTAGAGAGGAGGAGAGAGGCGAAAAGATTAGTAAGAGAGAGTAAGAAGAGAGTGGATGAGGAACTTGTAAGGAATTTGAGTGCAAAGTGGAGGGAATGTAAGAAAAAGTTCTGGAAAGAGGTAAAGAGAGCTAGACAGGGTGCCAACGAAGTCAGTGGGGGTGTGAAAGATAAAAATGGTAGATTACTAGTGGAGAAGGGAGAAAAAGTTAACAGATGGAGAGAATGCTTTAATGAATTGTTGAACATAGAGAATGAAAGTGATGCAAGTATAAGTGGCTGGAGAATGGCGGGGAGAAGGAGGATTGTGAGAAGAGAGGAAGAAATCAGTAGGATGGAAGTGGTGGAAGCAATGAAGAAAGTTAAAATGCGGAAAGCCCCGGGAATTGATGGAGTGTGTGGTGAAATGCAGGAGCATGGGGGAGAGAGAGTAATACAATGGATGTGGAAGGTGTGCAGATTGGCCTGGGAGGAAGGTAGAGTTCCAGAGGATTGGAAGTCAGGTATAATTATTCCTCTGTACAAAAGAAAAGGGGAAAAAGAAGTGTGTGGTAATCATAGGGCCATTTGCCTTCTTAGTGTAATAGGAAAAGTATATAGTAGGATACTTATTGACAGAGTTAGGGAAATAACAGAGGAATTAGTTGAAGAAGAACAGGGAGGTTTTAGGAAGGGAAGAGGTTGTGTAAACCAGATATTCATTCTTAGATCTTTAGTGGAAAAGTTTCTAGAGAAGGGAAAGAAGTTGTATGCAGCCTTCATGGATTTGGAGAAAGCATATGACAGGGTGGATAGACAAGGATTGTGGAAAGTATTAAGAATATATGGAGTGGATGGGAAGTTGTTGAAGGCAGTGAAGAGTATGTATGAGGGTGCTAAAGCGGCAGTGCATGTGGATGGCAAACTGAGTGAATCTTTCCATTTGGAGGTTGGATTGAAACAAGGATGTGTCATGTCTCCAAGGTTGGGCAGTGGATGTTGGAGTGGCCCTAGTGAGAGAGGGCAGTGTTTGGAAACTCCCTGTACTGTTGTTTGCAGAAGATACTGTGTTGTTGAGTGAAGACGAAGGGGATCTGCAAGGCTTGGTAGATGAGTTTGGGAGAGTGTGTAAGAAACAGAATCTAAAAATGAATGTTGGGAAGAGTAAAGTGATGGTCTTCAAGAGAAGTGAAGTCAGTGAATGTACAGTGAGATTAAATGGGGAGGATATGGAGAATGTGAGTGCATTTAAGTACTTGGGTAGTGTGATGAGTAAGGATGGAAGTCTGGAGAGTGAAGTGCTTGAAAGGATGCAGCAGGGAAGGAAGGTTGCTGGTTCATTGAAAGCAGTGATAAGAAACAGGGAAGTGAGCATGGAAGTGAAAAAGTTGTTACATGACAGTATTGTGATACCAACTCTAACATATGGAAGTGAAGCTTGGACCCTGTTGGAAGGACAGAAGTCAAGAGTGAGAGCAGTGGAAATGAGTTATTTGAGAGGAGCATGTGGAGGCACATGGAGAGACAGACTAACAAATGAGGAAGTGAAGGAGCGTTGTGGTGTGGATGTGGACGTAATAGGAAGTGTTAGGAGAAACACATTAAGATGGTTTGGGCATGTGGAGAGGATGGAGAGTGAAAAACTGACGGGGAGAATGTATGTGAGTGAGGCGGAGGGGGGGAGAGGGAAGGGGCAGCCGAGGATGAGATGGAGGGATGGAGTGGATAGGTACATGAGAGAGGGGTGTGAGTTGGGAGCGGGGTAGTGAAATGGCGGGGGACAGAGCGACATGGGGGTTATTTGTTTGTGGCCACCTCGTGTGGGATTGAGGCATCTGGCAATCAATAGATAGATAGATAGAGATATGAGGCAAATCAGACATTACGTGTGCCATTGCCTCATCCTTTGTTTGTTGAAGTAACTGCTGAGATGGTTGCTGCAGGAAGTGAATGGAAAGGTGGAGGGTGGAGTCTTCAGCATATGAGTGGATAGGGTTAGATGTACAGCTTAGATCACTGATGAATAAATGGAAGAGAGTTGGTGATAGAACAGAGCCCTGAGGAACACCACTATTGATAGCTCTAGGAGAAGAACGGTGGCCATCAAAAACAGTACCTATAGAAAGACCAGAAGGGAAGCTAGAGATGAAAGCACAGATAGAAGGATAGAAACCATAAGAGGGCAGTTTGGAAAGTAAAGATTTATGCCAGACTCAATCGAAAGCCTTTGAGATGTCAAGTGCAATGGCAAAGCTTTCACCAAAGTCCTGAAAGGAGGATGACCAGGAGTCTGAAAGGCAGGTGAGAAGATTGCCATTGGAGCATCCCTGGCAGAACCCATTCTGATGATCAGAGAGAATGTTGTGATAGGAAAGGTGCTTTTAAATTTTTTTGTTAAAAATAGACTCAAAAACTTTTGAAACATAGGATGTTAAAGCAGTTGGGCAATAGTTAGGGAGATGGGAGTGGTCACTCTTCTTTGGGACAAACTGAATGAGAGCAGACTTCCAGCAAGAAGGAAAAGTGCAAGTTGACAGCCAAAGGCGAAAGAGTTTACCTAGGCAGAGAGTAAGCACAGAGGTACAGTTTTTGAGGACAAAAGGAGGAACCCCACCAGTACTACCTGTACATGCCTTGTTAGTATTAAGGTCAGATAAAGCAGAAAATACGTCAGTTGAGAAAATTTTAATGTCATCCATGGGGATGTCAGAGGGGGGGAGTGATGGAGGAACAGCACTGGAATTATCTAAGATGGAATTGGAGGAGAAAGTCTGAGTGAAGTGTTTAGCTTTATCAGCAGAAGAAATAGCTACAGAGCCATCAGAATGGAAAAGTGGAGGGAAGGATGGTGAGGTTAAGTTGTTAGAAAGGTTTTTGGCAAGGTGCCAGGAGGAGCAGGAAGAATTCATGTTGGAGGGTTCAGAGCAATTAGTACGAATTAAATTATTTTTAGCAGAGCAAAGAACAGACTTAGCATGATTCGTTTCGTTTTTGAAGGCTGCAACATGCTTCCATGCGTCGGCCTTTTTGGATTGGAGCGTGTAGCATTTTATGACCAGATGCCCTTCCTGATGTCAACCAATGACCCTTGGGTGGATTCGATCCTCCGACCCTACGGCCAGAGCGGAGCGCTCTAACCCACTGAGCCACGGCAGAAACAAAAGAGATGAGATTCAGGAGTGGGTTGGCTCCAGCACCTTTTGTAGGCTTTTTCTTTGTTGTGGACAGCATTAAAACAAGCGTGATTAAACCAAGTTATTTTTTGCATTAGCCAAAGGATATGAGAAAGGAATGTTTGCTTCCTTGCCCGAGAGAAGAATCTCCGTAATGTGCAAGGCACACACCGATGGCTCTTGTCCTTGGAAACAACAGTCATTCCAGGGAAAATCAAAGAAGCACTGCCCAAGGGCCTTCCAATCAGCAGCTCCAAAGTGCCACAACCCACACCTCTTTGGAGACTCCACAGGCCTTACTGGAGCGATAGGACTGGTTAAGGTAATAAGGTTTACGATCAGAGGGGCCCAGTGGAGAGGAAAGATTAACAGTGTAAGCAGAAGGATTAGTTGTAAGGAAGAAGTCAGGTATGTTGGAACTTTCTCCAAGGCAGTGAGGGATAAGGGCAGGGTGATGTACAAGCTGCTCTTGGTCATTAAGGAGAGAAAAGATGTAGGCTTGTTCACCAGGTGAGTCAGTGAAAGGAGAGGAGAACCATGACTGGGTACAGAGTGATTTTGGTATGTCAGGGAAGGGAGTTTCTACCTAGAGATAGGTGAAAAGCTATTTTGGTAACATATAGTAATGAAAACTTAGTTGAAAGAAGAAAATGTTCTTAGTGTGTAATGGCAATGATGTGAGAAAGACAAGAGGCAGGTGGCGAATGATGTATGTGAATGTGTGTGTGTTAGTGCATCCATATGAGTGTGTATGTGTGTGCATGACCAGCTAATCAAGTGTAAATAGACCATTTCACATCCTGGAATTTTTGCAGTGTTGAATTATGTCCATTTGTTTTAGCAAATTCATACAAAAAGATGTTTTTCATTTTATTATAGATGAGATGAGCATGCATATACATGGTCTGACAGTGGAACTTTGGGGGACATGACCGCAAACAGGGGGCTGACTTGTGGGACTTTCCTGCACATTTTTTTTTTTTTTCCTCATCTGTTAGACCAGGTCATGGTTTATCTTTCTGTTCAAACTGTGCTTAGTGCAAATTGGGTTCATGTAAATTGAGGGTCTACTGTATCCAGTTCCGCATAGCAACCAATCATGAGGTAGAGAATAAGTACTTGCTTCCAGCAAGGAATGTGGCGGGGACAGAGTATCGCTTGGCACTGTAGGCAAAACAGATTGGTGAAGGAATGATGGTGCATGCTGATTGGCTGATGCAATGCAAGGGGCTTGGCTGCAAAGGGCAGCTAATTGGCTTTGATATGCCATGCTGGGAGTTAATATAGGCCTCTTCTATAGGCCTCTTCTTCTTCCCAGCAGGAAATGCAAAATTGCCTACTAGTAATTAAACTGTATGATCTAGTAATGGAGCTCTAAACCCAGTTGAATGGACTAATTATTTTCCTTTCTGGTTGTTAAACAGTAAGATCTGGGCCAGGGCAACACAATGGTAACTCCACTTCACAAAAAGTGATCAATAGGCCCTTTCTCCACAGGACACCTCATATCTAACATTGCTGAGGTGACAGAGATATGGTCTAACATCACAAAAGTGACAGAGATAAGGTCTGACATTTCTGAGGTAATACTGTAAAAATAAAATGTGACATTGTTGTAGTGACAGAGGTGGGAGAATGCGAGGGTGGTGTTATTATATATGTAGTTGAAGGCATGTAATTTAAGGCTTTAATACAGTAATAATTCAAGTAACATTCCTAATAATATGATGAATTAAATTTTAAAACACTGGGAAAGGTCCTACAGTAAACTACACTATAGCAATAGATTAAAAGGCTGTTAAAAAAAGAAGTATCTGGAATAAATGTTGTATTTATGTGAAGAGCTTATAGTCAGCATTGCTGAACATAAGAAAACATTACAGTTCTGGGCAAGTTGACTCTATAGTCACTATTATTTGTTTAGGATAAGTTTTCTGTGATCAGCCTGTAATCTCAGATGTATTGGTACAATGACAATTTTTACACAGTTTGGGGAACATTTTGATTAAAAATTGATTTTAAAAATAGTCAGGAAGAAAATAGCATTCCAAGATACTGTTGTGGGCTGTGCACAAGTTTTGGGATAATTCTGTCAATTTAAGAAGATTACCGGCAAATGCAGTGAATGGCCTTGCACATTGAGAATCTGTATTATGAAAGTGTGACAAATGTGCACGTTTCATTTCAAAACTGCTTTTACTACCTTTATACGAGACTGTGGAAGAAACTGAATGATTGGTAAGCTTTTATCACAATTTTATCCAAAGGTGTGAAGATCAAATGTGATTCATAAGAGTCTGTGCCATAACAGTGAACAGAGGGACAACAGTAACAACAGCAGTCTGTGACATTGGATTTGTATGAACAGGGATGGGATGATAAGAGCTTTTTCTTTTTAATTATGAATCCAGGTCACAGTTAACAAAATGGAGAGCACATCATCCACTCAGCCAGGTCTTTGTTGCAAGTGTCCAGCATGTGTCAAATGTGATGTATTCCATGCCACTATTAACCATGAGTTACATTCCCATGGGTTAAATAGGTACATGAATGAGGTCAGAGGATAGGGTCATGTGGAGGCAGTTTGTTCATGACCACATCCTCTGGGATTAAGACATTTGGCAGTAGACAGATTAATAGATAGATATATAATGGGATGTATAAATGCCTGAGTAGCCAGATAGGCAAATGGAGATTTTTTCTTGGCTCAGTGGTCTGTGCCATGCATTTATATCATGCTGGACTTGGGATTAATTCCAGCTAGGACAATGATTAACCCCTTAAGGTCGGTCCCCGTTCTGGAACATGTCATGGGGATGTCGGTCCCCGTTCCAGTACGTTTAGGCACTCGTACCTCTCAGCCATTGCTTTTCAATAAATAATCATAGGAATTTGGAACACCACCCGTTTTAAAGCTAAAGAGATTTAATAGTTTTCATAGGAGTGATTTTTGAGAAATTACCTTTTTGCGGGGGGGAGGGGGGCCAAAAATGCCTACTCCTGATGGTTGATTTTATAAACAATGCCCTACCCCAAATGGTTAATTTATTAAATTTTGTTCTGCCTTTACAGGTAGACAGTTAGACTCCCATTTTTACAGCTCTTACTCAGTAATCCCTCTCATATGTACAGTACTATACTGTATACAGTATGTTGAAAAACTATGGGGCATCACTTACCCAGTGTTTCACTCCAACATTAATATTACCCAGTACCCCATTTATATGTGTTCATATACCAATATAAATGCTTTCCCATCGATCCAGATGTCATCCAGTTCATTATTTCCCCATCAGGAGCATAGAACCCCAATGCTAGACTATGCAGTCTAGGTAAGGTGAGAGCAGTCACACACCATGAACAGCATTATGGTGACAAGAAGCTTTAAGGACTGGTTGAATGTAAACCCTAACAGGCAGTATCCTGTTGGAATACCTTAACTCACAAAAGCATTGGGCATCCATATGTTATGTGGTTACTTTCCAACATAGAAAATGGTTTTCTGGGTCACAGTTCATTTGTTTTGTCACTCACTGTAGAGTCACTTGAAAGTAGCAATACTGTACATTAACTACCTGGTGGTGGGCTTCATAAGAACTTTTTACAGCATTTCAGCAGATTTGCTTTTACAGTATGTATATGCAACACTTCCATAACCTTCCCAGTTATCATCATATATTTTCTAGCCTGACAAAAACTTTGTCATAATTAGTAGTTCTGATTTAAAATGACTGTTAGTCCAAGCACTTTTTGAGTGGTTGTAGTTTAGTGATGCCTATATTAATTTATGTGGTGATGGGTAAATCTGCTCCATGTTAGTTTAGGCTGAAAGAGGTTATCACTCTTATAATGTCAGTAAAGCTTAATCTGTCTAGATGTATATATGTATTTATTAACTCATACCATCCATTTAAGTAAATAAAAAAAAATTTAGGTGTTTTGTTTTGCTGCTCTGTAATTGCTCATGGATATTTTTTTATGGCATATGTATTTCCTTAGTTTTTGGGTTTACATAGACATAATCTGTAGGCATGAATGATAAGGCATGACAGTTTTTCCTGTGTATGATAATTCTTCAGAGGCAGTTCTCTAATGCTTACTGTAGCCACCATTCATAATTTTTTAGTCTTGTAAAATAATTTTCCCTCCTCCCAAATACAACAACTTTAGTGCATGAATTATACTGTGTTTATCCACTTGTTTTATACTTTCTCTTCAGAACTTCTCCCGAAAAGTCTTCTACAAGTTCAAATACAAAAAGGTAGATGTAGTTTCTGATCATTATGTATATGTTTTGCAAGCAGCAGTGAAGACTGTTTGCATATCTGTTCTTGATTTTGGTCTATCTGCGAGTTCCTGTTCAATATATTTTCAGAGCAGTAGCTGGATATAATGTATTTCATATGATCAGTGAGGGATTAGCTGCATTAACTGGCAGTTATCAGTTGAAAGCTGAAGGTTTCTAGACATTGTTTAAGATATTATTTACTGCATTAATCATGAATCCAAATCATGCTCATCATTTATCTTTTATATCACTTTATATTTATTGATCCAGCCATTTTTTTTCCAATTTGTGCTTTATAATACTGTATTCCTAGCTCATTTATGGATATGTAAATGTACATGCATGGTAAATTTTAGAGTATCTCTTTGGTTTAAAGCTTATAGTAATACAGCACTTGTAATGTTAAGCTCATCTAGTATTATTGAAAAGCCAACATAATGCCAAGCTACTCCCTCCCTGGAACTCCTTCAGACCTTTGTCTATCCCTGTGGCACTTCTTTCCTTGTCATTTTTTTTATTTCTTTATGCTTGGGCTTGATAAGTAAGTGCTATCTCTGTTGAGATCCTCCTTTTTTCTGTAATTGATGATTTTCTATGCATATTGCTGTTTTAGTTATACAGTAAACACTCAATTGTTCAGCATAATTCAACCAAGCCTTACGCCAGTTAAAGTAAGTTGCTGGATATTGCATAGTACCCCCCATCAGCTCAATATTCAGTGTCGAGCTGGATATTGCATTACAATCCATCTCGAACCTCTATCCTAAAGACTTTCCCATGAGTAAAAGATGAAAATTAATCGTAAAATACAGTAAAGTAATGATACAATACAGTAATACAGCACGGGTTGGCTACTGTTTACAAGCTGGTTGATGCACCTCAACACTAATTATTGCATAGAACCGCTGCTTATGCCCCATTTCAGTGCTGGATATTGCATAATTTTGCTGGATATTGCTTTAATAGAGCCAAGCCAGCAGCGCCAGATTCTTCAACGATGGATAATTGAGAGTTTACTGTACTAATTGTTGCTTGCATACTTTACGGTATTTGTATTCTTCTGATACGCTTTTACTGATTCATTACTGCATGATGAATGAACACCCTCATTTTTTTTTGGGATTTTCATTAAACCACATTTTTTTTTTTTTTTTTTTTTTTTTTTTTTTTTTTTTTAACCCCCTTTTTTTTTTTTTTTTTTTTTGTATGCTGATAATCTCAGACCCACTTTAATGTTTGCATGTTTTTATGCTTTTTCTGTAACTCCTTGAATCCAGTGACATCTTTCTTAATTTCTTCTTGCTAACTCCATATGATTTTTCCAACTTAGGAGAGAATGTTCAAATGGAAGGGGTTGCTGAAGGACATAAGTAGCCCATCCAGCTTGAAAAGTCCCACCTAAGTTTAAAAGCATCTGAAAGTAGCAAGAATTAAATACAGAATATATCACTGGAGTGAAGTGGTTAAATCCCAGACAAAATTACATAAACTGTATGCTTATAAACCTCATCAACCATTTCTTAATATACCAGAATGATAACTGATTCTGTTTATTGTTTACTGTATATGCTGAAACTCATGAACAGTTTTTGTTGCTGTGAATATCGTACACCTCTTGCTTGCCCATTTTCATTTTTTGAAATAGACCAATTCTTTGCTTCCACAGGAATTTGCAAAAAACCTGTATGCCATGAAAGTTAGTGGCACCGCAGCTGACATTGATGACATCACTAGCAGGTGAGTGGTATAGATCAGGGGGGAGAGTGAATTGGGAAGTTATTTTGTTTATCTGTTAAATGTACTTAAAGTCCCTGCTTTGATTTTGTCCAGTGGGTTGGGAATCTTTGTTGGTTGTCTGTTTTATGTACTTAAAATTTCTGCTTTGATTAATATTACCACAGGGTATTGTAAGTTTCGTTCTGAAATTCTTTGTGGCCATCTCTCTTTATTATTTTGGTAAATTCATTGTCATCTACTTATTTAGTGTTCCCATAATATGTTTTATTAGCACATAATCATTCATGCTGAACTATGATGCTCAGGTGTCTGTACTAAGGGTATTACATAGACAACAATGAGCTTTCAAGTACCATTAAGGAGGGAATGGCTTGATAATGGTAATTCCTGTTGGCAAATATACAGTAATACATTTTGAAGCCAGTTAAATGAGGTAGTATTGTAACAGTTGCCTTGTGCCCAATTTTAGCATCAAGTATCCATCCCCTTTAAGTAAAGTTCCTACCTGTCTTGACTTTATTGATTAAAAAAAGAAAAAGATACAGATTTTACTCTAAAGTACCATTATAAACATTATTGCTGTACTTCTGTCTGAAATATGGTTCTCCCCCAGGCATTATTTAACTCACAGAGGCTATTTCCTATATGTGCTATAGCAGTTTTATACTTGATATCTTCATTTCTCTACTTAAGAAAATGTGTTTCATCCCAAGCTTTAAATCTGCCAAGGTTATCCATTTCCCAGTTGTTTCACATGGCAGGTTTGAATATAAGTAGCTTAGTTATCCAGTAATTGCATATTTAAATTTTCAGCATTCTGCAGCATTATGATCAGTTTTGATACTGCTAATAGGAATTGCTGTTTAGGTTTGCCCCAGTCAGGTTTTATATATTGTCCTTATCTAGACTCATTACTGTATCATACTAATCACTGTTACTCATTCTTAATTGGTATGCCATTTGTATGGGGGAGGCGGTGGCTCAGTCAGTAGAGAGGTGGCCTGCAGTCCTACTGGACCCAGGTTCAAATCCCAGCTGGGGCAGGGAACAGTTTAAGGATTTGAATTTCATAAAATCAGACTTTACTTGATCTACCAGAAGACCCACCGACATGTCGTAAAAATACCCCCGCTAATACAAATACACCAGTTCTGTATGAGGCAGCCCTAGCATGTATTCAATATGGACGGTGGGTGTTAGCGCCGAAGTGATGACATATAGAGGTGTATGGTGTGTAGGAGAACTACTGGGCCTTGGGAGCAGGCTGTGAAGCCTATGCTTAGAGTTAAAAAAAAAAATAAAAAAAACGGGAATAGAGTATGGTACAGCTTAGCAGTATATGTAGTGAAATTTTAGTCATGATTGCTCTAATACAGTAATCTCCAGAATATCTGACATTGCGTTGATCAACAGATGCCATTATCCGACAAACAAAAATCTGGCTGAATTAAAACATTATTCGTTTTTTTACGGCTTTAACTGACAGCATGCCTAAGCACATAGGAATAATCAACAAAATCTTTTACAGCACTACAGTGTGATGCATACAGTATACAGTAGCCTTATGTTTTCTGGTAAACTACTGTACTGTTTATCAGGGAAACTTTTTTTTTTTTTTTTCTATATGCCAATAGTTGTACAGTACAATACAGTCACTCCTCACTGTACAGTGAGGTTATATCAAGTGAAAACCCATTGAATAACAATTTAACATATAGTAAAATTGATATTACATGGGTTCAGTGGGGATAGGGTGGGGGCCTGTGACCACAAAACCTAACAAAAAAAAAAAAAAAAAAAAAAAAAAAAAATGCCATCCACTTGAAGTATGTCCTAGGCTGATCTGAGTCGTCACCAAGGGTCCCCCCTCCCCTGAGGCTGAGGCTGGATGGCAACTAAAAGACCTGGATGATCACTTCAGGTCCTCAGGAGGAGGTGAAGAGAGATGGAGAAAGTGAAGTGGTGAGGCTGATGAAGAGCAATACAGCTAGTGCAATGGAGAATGTAGTGGTGAGGGGGAGGGAGAGCATGGTGGTTGGGAAGTGTGGCACTGAGGGCAATGGAGTGTGGTGGTGGGGGAGTGTGGCAGTGTGAGGGCAGGGCAGCATATGGGTGTGCCATGCAGCAATAAAAACAAGACAGACATGATGGGGGCAGGTGAGGCAGGACATTGGATTTGTACATCACTCGTTGGTGGCCGTGGTTCATCCTTGGTTGTGGTTGCAAGGGGGGAAGGAGGTGATGGTGGTCTGCCATGCTGCCTTTTTCTTAGTTGTCAGGAGCTCCCTGTACAGCTTCAGGTGTTGCTCGATGTCGTACATTGCCATATCACTCCTCACTGGGTTTGGGTCCTTGTCCTAGATGTATGAAATGGACTGGTCCATCGTTGCAAGGAATTCCTTCAAGGTCTTGATATCAAGAACACAAATGGGCTCATCCATCCTGCCATCCTCACCTGTTTTCTCAGGTTAGTCAGCTCCTCTGTAGATAGTTGTTCTGTGTGGCTATCCAGGACCTCTTGCACATCTTCATTGGTGCCGTCAAATCACGCCTCATGCAAGATGTTGAGGATTTCACAACAGATGTTCATCACCAGGAACCTACTGAAGCAAAGCACACATTCTGGCCATACATTTTGTCAGATGGCATTCAGTATGCTTGACTGCACCGCCTTCCACACTGCCATGATGTTGTCGGTAGCGTGCTTGATATGATTCTTCCAGAACCACCGCATCGTGTCATTTGACCCCGGGTCACTCTTTTTTTTTTTCATGTTCCAGCATAGCTGGTAGGCCTTGAATGTGGCTATGATGACCTGGTTCATTTGCTGGAGCAACAATATTGTATTGGGAGGCAGGTAGACCACATGGATATTATCCACCCAGGCCTCCATGCCCTCAGAGTGGCTTGGGGTGTTGTTAGCTAGTAGGAGGAATCGGTTGGCTAGTTGCTCCAGCCGGCATAGTCAGGTATCCAGGGGGACAGGTATCCTGCCATGTAAGAATGGCAGAGTATGGAGGTCAGCCATTCCCTGGAGATACTCTTCCAAATAACCCCAAGGTTTTCCTTCACTTACCCTACCAGCACTCGGGGGTTCTCCCTGTGATACACAAGGAGGGGTTTGTGCTTCAAGTCCCTCTCTGCATTTGCACTAAGGAGAGTGAGGTGCCTCTTGGCTGCCTTAAACCCTCATGCTTGTTCTTCATTACTTTTATAAGTCTCCTGAGAGATATGTTTCCAAAACAGGCCTGTTTTATCATAGTTGAGGACTTGTTTAAGAGAGTATCCCCCTTCCTATATGATTGCCTTCTACTTCTCTGGGAAGGCCTGTCACCACGTGGTCAGCACTAGCAGCCTCGCCATTACATGATCACATGTCTAAGGCAGGAACAGGGCTTAAACTATTCAAACCATCTGCGCTGGCTTTGAAATCCTCCTTGGCCTCCATGCCTTGCTTATCCCTGAGATCCTAGCACAGACATAGTGCAAATAAAACAACTTTGATGAAAGGACTGCTTTATTCAGTTCAGTTCATTAACCCACAAAGCTAGAAGACACTCTATCTCCTCTATTATAGGTGCCCTCATACTGGGTAGTCATTTAGCAGTTGTGGTAGGCACATTCTATGATGCCACTAGTACATCACTGATTTCTTTATTGCCATAGAGACCATAGCCTGGGGCAGCTTTAGGGCCTTTGCAGACTTGTTCACTCCCTGCCCCTCCATATGGTGCGTAACAATATCCACTTTCACATCAAAGAAAAGGCTATACCTTGCCCTTTTAGCTTTGCCCTCATCAACATCATTGTCACCATACTTTCCTCTGGTGGTAGAACCAGACATGATTTTTAAGTTATGAGTGTAAGTTATTTTAAACAAAAAGTTATCCTGGCTTACAATCGCATGCAGCACTGTTTGTTGCATATTGACACTGTTATTTGGCAATAGCGATGGTGTTTCAATGGCCTTACACAAGTGAGAAGGTTAAGTAACTCAGAGAACACAAGGGAAACGGTCCCAGGTGCAGAACACATGAACGAGTGGATGAGCAAGACAGGATTTTCAAAGGAGTGACTTGAAGGAGGCTGCCTACATGGAGGCCTGAGATGGGGGTTCGACACATGTAAACACTGGACAGCCATTTTGTGTCAAACGTATGACTGTCAGTTCACATGTGTCATTGTGTCTGCACAGGGTTCTCATAAGCAGCCATCACAAACATCTATCTATCTATCTATCTATAGCCAAACACCATAATCATGTAAGGGGTGGCCGTTTGACTTTGAGTTAGTTTTGTATGGGAAGGATCACTAACCTTCCATCAACCCACTTGTTGACACGTATGGAACATGCACCTATAGTTGGTTATATGGTTACCACTCAGTGTTTTAAATGGTTTCCTGGCATACAGGTAAACATCAGGCTTGTCAGTCACTGTAAAGCCACCTGAAGGGGAAAGAAGAGTAATAAAAAGTGACAGGGAATATGGCAGAAAAAGAGAAGAGACGAGGGCAGAAATCATTCTGACAAATTTGCAATCATTTCATTGTTATTATTGCAAAACTGGGGGTGACTTTTAGTTCTTCACTATAGCAATTTCACGTAGCGAACAGACGTAGAGCAAGGTTTAACTGCATGGGTTTTTTTTGTAGAGGTTATGCCTCATGTAGATGGCCTGGGGGTTAGAACTGTACTGATTTATCAAAAAAAATGCATTATCCAACATAGCCTTGGCTGCATTATGATGGATAGTTGCGAGATTAGTGTATAATGTTTGCAGTAGTGTACCAGATTTGTGCTGCTTAATGTATATAGTAATAGCTAGTGACTGTCAGCTAGCATATGGAGGACACAGTTGATATTGCTGTTGACATTTTTGAAATGACAGTGCTTGTACTATGTTTTGTGGGCTGTGAATTATTATTTAACACTCTGCATGAATATGAGTGAATTTTTCTATTTGAAGGTTGGATTGAAACAAGGATGTGTCATGTCTCCATGGTTGTTCAATCTGTATATGGATGGGGTTATAAAAGAGATACAAGGTATGGCAGTGGATGGTGGAGTGGCCCTAGTGAGAGAGGGCAGTGTTTAGAAACTCCCTGTACTGTTGTTTGCAGATGATACTGTGTTGTTAAGTAAAGACAAAAGGGAGCTGCAAGGCTTGGTGGATGAGTTTGGAGAGTTTGTAAGAAATGGAATCTAAAGGTGAATGTAGGGAAGAGTAAAGTGATGGTCTTCGGGAGAAGTTAAGTCGGTGAATGTACGATGAGATTGGATGGGAAGGATATGGAGAATGTGAGTGCATTTAAGTACGTGGGTAGTGTGATGAGTAAGGATGGAAGTGAAGTGCTTGAAAGAGTGCAACAGGGAAGAAAGGTTGCTGGTTTCTTGAAAGCAGTGATAAGAAACAGGGAATTGAGCCTGGAATTGAAGAAGCTACTACATGACAGTATTGTGATACCAACTCTAATGTATGGAAGTGAAGCCTGGACCTTGTTGGAGGGACACAAGTCAAGAATGAGACCAGTGGAAATGAGTTATTTGAGAGGAGCATGTGGAGTCACATGGAGAGACAGACTGACAAATGAGGAAGTGATGGAATGTTGTGGTGTGGATGTGGACTTGATAGAAAGCATTAGGAGAAACACATTAAGGTGGTTTGGTCATGTGGAGAATGTGAGTGCATTTAAGTACGTGGGTAGTGTGATGAGTAAGGATGGAAGTGAAGTGCTTGAAAGAGTGCAACAGGGAAGAAAGGTTGCTGGTTTCTTGAAAGCAGTGATAAGAAACAGGGAATTGAGCCTGGAATTGAAGAAGCTACTACATGACAGTATTGTGATACCAACTCTAATGTATGGAAGTGAAGCCTGGACCTTGTTGGAGGGACACAAGTCAAGAATGAGACCAGTGGAAATGAGTTATTTGAGAGGAGCATGTGGAGTCACATGGAGAGACAGACTGACAAATGAGGAAGTGATGGAATGTTGTGGTGTGGATGTGGACTTGATAGAAAGCATTAGGAGATACACATTAAGGTGGTTTGGTCATGTGGAGAGGATGGAGAGTGAGAGACTGATGGGGAGAGTTTATGTGAGTGAGGTGGAGGGGCTGGGAGAGGGAGGGGGAGGCCAAGGATGAGATGGAGGGATGGAGTGGAGAGGTACATGAGAGAGAGGGGTGTGAACTGGAAGCAGGGCAGTGAAATGGTGGGGGACAGAGCGACATGGAGGCGATTTGTTTGTAGCCACCCCTTATGGGATTAAGGCGTCTAGCAGTAGACAGATAGATAGATATATAGATGAATATTTCGTCGGTAAATAATTGTACTTGCGGGGCTTTTATCATATTGGTACTTTATCACAAAACATCTTCACTTTTACTGTAATAATATATGTTTTGGGAAAGGATTTTGGTTTGTCTTTGTTCTGTGTTTGGTTGAGAAAACTATATAAAATCTGGGGTGCTTATAGGTTTGCACTGTTACTCTTCCAGTCCTTTTTCCACTGCATTTACATTTTTCCCATCTTATGAAATTTATATTCTGTCTGTGACATTACTGATGTATTGTATATGCAGTTTCCTTTTTTATCTCTTACAGAAATATTTTCGGAAATTCTGTATTGTGTCCATCTTTTGCATCGTAATTTTTTGTCTTTACTGTCACATTTTCAGATGTGTTTACCCAGATGATACAAATCTGTTATTGTTTGCATTTTTACTACAGGTTTTTTCCTTTAATGTAGAGGAGATTGCACTCTGAGTATATTGAATGTAAGATGGTTTATGGCATATACTCAGCAATGACCTCAGACAGAACTGCATCTTTCATGCTGAAGGATGCTTATAATTTGAGTGTATAAAAATGCAGTCAACAAAGAATTACATTTATGTTATCCCTTTTTGGCTTTCCTGTGGAAAGTGCACTCATGAGCCAAAGCTTCTGCACACCCTGCACCCCTTTCCCAGACTGGAGTGAAGTTATAGTCAGGGGTTCGTGCCACATGACCTGTTGTTGGTGGGCTAATGTGAATTTTTTTTTTTTTAGACTACACAAGCAGCAGTGTCATCACCACCTGTTCTTCAGGTAGTTTATCAGAGTTTTAAGCTCCTTCTTTAACACCAGACCACAGATCTTTGTTTGGTATGAAGTCCTGTATGTGATATCCCTTCAGTCAAGGGAAAGGTTAAGAGTGAACAGAAACTGTGGTTCATGACTGTACATTACTGGAGCTCCACATGTGAATCACACTGTAAACACTAAATACAGTGGTGTACTGTTTTATTCTCCTGGGCTTAGGAGGCTCCCTGGCACTACTTCCCTACCAGGTTGCTTCTTTGTAAGGCATATTGATATTCTCTTGTATAGTATTTTATTTATGCAAACTATGCTGATATTACAATAATATAAGTAACATACAAGAAAATCTTAAGATGTAATGTTTATAGTAATCATTAAGGGAAAAATGGTAGAAGGCCTCCTTAGTTGATGAGAAAGTACCTATAGTGTCTGAGCACAAAACTGAGATCCATAAAAAAAAATCTTTGGACTCTAATTAACTTGTCTGATATGTGAGGTTTTTGAGTCCATCCTCTGGAGAATTGTCACTTACCAACTGTGGCCTTGATTGTGCTTCTCTCTGGCTTGTTCCCTGTAGTGCGTCATATTGGCAGGACTACTCCGCTCTCAAGAGGTGAGTTAGCAAGCAGAAAGGCTAGGAGGAAGAATTTACTCTGTTTCACTTTTACAGTCCACACAGTGTCATTTACAGTATCTTACAATAAGGAATGTTGATATTGAGAGACTTCTTTACCATGAAGGACCTCAAACCATTTAGCTAGTTTTGTTAATTAAATCTAATCACAGCAAGCAATATAATTCAGTTATCAGCAATATTTTCATATTTTATACAGTAAACTCTCTTATCCATCAGTGCATTACCTGGTATGTGTCATTATATATGTCACAGCAGATGGCTAAATTTAATAATATTCCCTGGGAAGCACAGAAATTAAAATCCAAGCCATTCGCCTTGTCACTCAAACATTTGGCTCACAAGAGATGGCATCATTTCGTTCTTGTCATCACATGAACAGAATCAGGCAGGTGCAAGCAAGATATGTTTTAGACTTAAACTGCATATTTTTCATTTTACTTTATTTTCTCATGTAACGGTGCTGATACATGTTTTAGAATTAGATTGCACATTAGTGAACCTGTCTTACTGGAGTTTAGTTCATGTATTTTTCAGTAAAAAGAAACTACAGTAAACTCTCAATTATCCGTTATAATTCAGCCAAGCCCTGTGCAGGTTATAGCAAAATGCTGAATATTGCATGGCATCCCCCCCTCACTATTAGCTCAACATTCAGAGTGGGATATTGTGTTACTATCTGTCTTGACCCTCTATCCTAAAGATTTTCCCATAAGTAAAAGATGAAAGCGAAGCATAAAATACAATACTCTTATACACAGGCAATATCATTGCAGTATATGCAGCACCACTCGTATCCAGGTTCACACAAACAGTTCCATTTGAAACATAACCTTCTCATAAACACACCCCATAGACATAACACACATGATTGCAGCGTCCTGTCTTAAACACACTTCACAGACATAACACACATGATTGCAGTGTCTTGCAGGAGTTCACAGTGCACACAGTAAGTTCATTTTGTTAAACATTATTTGTTATCATATTCATAAAGCATGGAAAAATAAACTAAAGAAATAAACTGAGCATTTAATGGTGAACTGATGATTAGGAGAGAAGTGTTGTACAGTAGAATTACCACGACTCCTTTGCTCAGTTGTGTACAGCCACAGACCACCAGTTTATTCCTCAGATGCATTCTAAAATGAATTTATACATCATCTTAGAATGCATTTGCACTGGCAGTGAAAACAAACTCTAACTGATAGAAAGGAAGGTTTGCTTTGTTGGATAAAATTACTGTGCTTACAGTTCATAATATGTATTTACTGTATTATCTGCAAACCAGCAGATTGTTGAATGAGGGGTGGAGTATGGCAGTCAGGCAAAGTATAAATTTGCGGGCCACGGCCCTATACTGAACTGCGAGCAAGGGAGTCATGATAATTCTACTATACATCACTTCTTTCCTAATCATCAGTTTACCAATAAATGCTCAAGATTTATTTCTTTTGTGTATTTTCCCACACAGTTCATCTGTATTTACTGTATTATCTGCAAAACAGCTGAGTGGTGAGCAAGGGATGGAATGACAGCAGTCAGGTAAGAACTAAATTGGTGAGCTACGGTCATTTGCATAACTTTGAGCAAGGGAGTCATGATTGTTCTGCTATACAGCGCTAGTTTCCAAATTATCACTTCACTAGTAAATGCTCAAGATTTATTTCTGTACTTTATTTTTCCATGTTTTTATATGTAACATTTACCAGAGTGGACTTGCTAAGATACTGTAACATATTGCAAGCTTGTTGGTAGTTAGAGTCGGTTCATTAGGTAGAAAACCGTACGGGTACCAAACACTTTTCGCCGATGAAGGGCATCCCTTTTCTGAAATGGATTTACGTAATCATCTTGCTTTACTTGACCCTGTATCCTAAAAACTTTCCCATGAGTATCATTATCATCTTCATCATCTGGACCTCCTCTCCCATCGTAGGGCAGTGTGAGGAGTAGCAATGTCCAGACAACCCAGATTTGCCCAGTCCAATGGGCCACACTTTCATTCGCTCACCATTCAAGCCCTCGGAATCCTGGCTCTATCTGATATGCCAAAAACATTCACCACGTTCTGTAGCTTCACATAAATGTATCCAATAGAGCCAATCCAGACGCTGTCACATTAAAAAGGAGTGCCAATTCCCTGATCATGCACTTCTCACAATATTTATCCAGCCAGCTTGATCTTGTCAGTTCCCTAGCCTTACCGACGTCCAAACTTCTCTTCCTTACACACTCATCCACCATATCCCTCCACCTTCTCCATGGCCTAACTCACCCCCTCCCTCCTTCAGATTCTCTCAGATATATATTTTTCACCACTCTATTGTTATCCATTCTCTCCTCATGACCATACTATCTCTGTACACACTCTTCGATTCTGGTGTCCACAGACTTTCTCATTCCACATCTTTCACGAATCACATTATTTCGTGTCCTATCCACTCACTGTGCTCCACATGCATTCCTCAGCAGTCCCATCTCCACTGCTATCACTCCTGAATTTTCATTTTCATGCCATACCATAGTCTCACATCCATATGTTAAAGTTGACACTAACACTTCTTCATGTAAGCAGCTTCAACACTCAAGCCTCTGTTTCTTATCAAGGCCTTCAGTGCACCAGCTACTTTCCTTCTTGTGTCACTCTACTTTCCACTTCTTTTGCACATTTGCTTTTTTTTCTATCACTATACCCAGGTATTTGAACTCCCACAAATTCCAGTCTCTCTCCATTCACTGTAATATCACACTGGGAGTCACCTTCTCTCTCAATAACCACCACTCTACTCTTTTCTACATTTACTCTTAAGGCACGATGCTCACAGACGTCAGCAAAACTCTGCACTAGTCTACCTGCTTTTTGTCTGGTATTTGCAAGTACTGCATCATCAGCATACAACAAATTTGAGATATTCCATCCATCACCATTCATTACCAACACCAACCCCCTCTCTGTTACATGTGTTTTTACTTCTCTCATCACCCATCCTTATATGTATAGAACAACCATGCGGACATCACTAAACTGTGTCGCATGCCCACACCGATCGTGAACCATTCACCTAGATGCCCATTAACCGTTACACATGCTTCACTACCATCATAAAAACTCTTGACAGCACCTAGCAGCTTACCATCTCATCCAGCTCATCCCAAAACCTGTCTTTCTCTCTCTCACTCCTGTCCTTACATGGTGCATACATTACAGTCACTGCCACTTTCACCTTCTCAAACTTGAACTTGATACTCCTCAAGCTGTCACAGTTGTAATCTCTCATTCCACTCTGCCACACCTCATTCATCAACAAAACAACTCCTTCCTTGCATCTTCCTTGCTCATTCAAGCCTGATCTTACACATTTCACATCCTCCCTCTCCACTTCACACCCTTTCATCTTTGTTTCACACACTGCCATCACGGCATGTCTCGCACTCTTGAACACATTCACCACTTCCACCCTCTTGCTCTCCTCATTCACACCTCTCACACTCCACATGGCCATGCAAATCTGCCCATTTGGTTGGAGCCCCTGGGCAGGTATTGGGCCCTCCAAGGCTCTCTGAAACAACTGCCATGATTAAGTGATTTTTTGATCGGGGAATAAGGGGGACACTTAACCCTGCCAAAAAACCCAGTTAAATGGTTACCTCCCAGCATATTAAATGGTTTCCTGGGTATAGGAAACTATTTGGCATGTCACTCAGTGTAGAGACCATAAGGCATCCTTACATTGGGTGAGTGGATGATGGGTGCCCCCAACCATCATGAGTAAAAGATGGAAATTAAACAAAATACAATACAGTATTGATACAGTACAGTAATACAGTACATAGCGTACTATGTACTCACTTAATGTTGATATCAGTAGTGGGTATTGTACATCTTGCAAAACAGTTCAATTCACTCAGCCCCATGTGGTCTAGTGGAAATAATTACAAATACAGTAATTTTAGAATCACAATAGAGCACTAAGACATGAAGCACTGAGAGACAACAAGCAAGGCATAAGAGGCCACAGAGTAAGTCTTAGGACCAGGATTTTGCCACAGCATGGTCACAAGAGCAGAGTGCATAGATACGCCTTCACTGAATGAGATCCTTGAGAGACAGAGTGTAGGCTCAGCGTGCCAGGGGCTGCTCTCACAACGAATTCTAATTGGCTGGTGTGTTGCGGGCATTGTTATTGGCTGGCATGTTGCAGGAGTTCTCACTGGCTGGCGTGTTTCAAGCGTTCTCATTGGCTGGCATGTTTTGGGCGTTCTCATTGGCTGGCATGTTGTGGGCGTTCTCACTGGCTTGTGTGTTGTGCGGTTTTCCTGGGCACCAGTTGGCTACCACATACGAGCAGTTGATACACCTTGCATCCTGATATTGCACAGAACCATCGGCTACTTCCCATTTTAGCACCGGAGGTTGCATAGTTTTGCCAGACATTGCTTTAACCCATACCAAGCTAGGCAAAAAAAAAAAAAAGAGTAATACCCTGTACTCCACTACGCTGGCTGATTTTGGATTTTTTTTTTCTGGTTAAATGGGCTTAATACACCAATATATGATCCCTGACATTAATCACTAAAGCCAGAAAGTTGGTGGAATCGAATCAGGTTGGTGCCACTCTACCTCTGGAATCTTTGTGGTTACTGCGAGAGCAGAGCGACTGTGAGCTTCTGAACCAATTTTGGATTTTTTTTTGTGGGTAAATGGGCTTAATACATCAATATAAGATCCCTGGCATTAATAAAAGTATTCACAAAAGCCAGAAAGTAGGTTGAATCGAGTGAGGTTGGTGCTACTTGATCTCTGAAATCTTCTAGGTTGCTGACAGAGCAGAGCAGCTGTAAGCATGTGGAGACTCACTTGCCTCCCACGCTCCTAAATCAGTGTTGTAAGCATAGTGGAGAAATTTTTGAAGTTATCGAGATACGTTATTACTTTCCATTTTACTTTGGTTGCTTACACTGACTTCTCAGTGCTTCAGGATGTAGATCTATGTCACCGGCATTTTTGAAGGCGACATAGATCTATGTCGCTAGTGTGGTATGGGTTAATAGAGCCAAGCCAACAGTGCCAGATATTGCATTAGGCTTGAAAGTTTGGAGCCAGCAGATTCAGTGTTTGGCCCTTGGCCTTTGATTGACGCAGCTACTGTGAGTGAGGCAATAGGCAGGATGCGGGTGGGGAAGGCGGCAGGTGTGTCTGGGTTGACTGCCGAAATGTTGAAGGCCTCGGGATATACTGGGATGAGGTTAGTCACTGACCTGATAAATATGACTGTTTATGAGTGTGTTGTCCCAGATGATTGGCTGAAGAGTGTAATTGTAAATGTGTACAAAGGGAAGGGTGATGCCCTGGAAAGGGGAAATTACAGAGGTATAAAGCTCTTAGATCAGATAATGAAAGTAATGGAGAGAGTTCTGGAAGGTATGATTAAAGAAAGAGTGAATATTGATGGGATGCAGTTTGGGTTTATGCTAGGCAGGGGGAACACTGATGCCATGTTCATTGTTCGACAGCTTCAGGGAAAATATATTGGAAAGAAAAGGGAATTATATTTTGTATTTGTTGATTTGAAAAAGGCCTTTGACAGAGTCCCTAGAGAGGTGGTGAAGTGGGCAATGAGAAAGCTAGGGTTGGAAGAGTGGCTGGTTAGGGTGGTTATGGCCATGTACGTGGGTGCTCGCACCCAGGTAAGAGTGAACGGAGTTTTGAGTGATGAGTTTTCCGTGAATATTGGTGTGCATCAGGGGTCAGTTTTGAGTCCCTTGTTGTTTATCATGGTACTTGAAGCCCTCTCCTGTGGGAGATGTTTGTATGCTGATGATTTGGTACTGATTGCAGAGAATGAAAAGGAGGCGGGAGAAAGATTTAAGAAGTGGAGAGATGGTATGGGGCACAAGGGCTTAAGGGTAAATGCTGATAAAACAAAAGTGATGATATCTAAGGTTGGTGGTGGTACAATCAGAGGAGAGGGAGAGTGGCCATGTGCAGTTTGCCACAAAGGTGTGGGAAGTAATTCCATCTTGTGTAGTGTTTGTGGTAAATGGGTGCACAAGAGATGTAGTGGTATTAGAGGTAGACTGCGAGATAATGCTGATTTTATGTGTGCAGCATGTCGGAGAGAGCAGGTGGAGATTGTTGGGCGTGAAAGGATTGAACTTGCTGGTGAGTCTCTTGAGTGTATGGAAGAGTTTTGTTATTTGGGAGACATGTTATGTGCCGGAGGTGGGGCTGGAGTTATCTCGGTTGCTGAGGTGAGAAGTAGTTGGAAGAAGTTCAGGGAGCTGTTGCCTCTCCTGACATTGAGAGGACTCTCCTTACATGCCAAGGGGTCTTTGTATGCAGCATGTGTTATGAGTGTGATGCTGTATGGTAGTGAGACCTGAGCAGTAAAGGAAGAGGATATTCGCAGGCTTAAACGTACAGAAATGACAATGATTAGGTGGATGTGCAGTGCGTCCCTGCATGCACGGCCTGGGGGGGCTGGGTTTACGATGGAAGAGTTGAGAGATAGGATGGGACTGGAGTGTATTGGTGTTGTGATGAGGAGAGTTAGGCTGAGGTGGTTTGGACACGTGGAGAGGATGGGGGATGATAATTGGGTGCAGAGGGTGAGGAGTGTTAATACTGGAGGAGGGGTTGGGAGGGGTAGACCGAGAAAGACATGGGACGAGGTCATTAAGTGTGACCTAAGGGTTATGGGACTGAACAGGGAGGCTGCCAAAGATCGAGCAGCATGGAGAGCTGCCATTAGGCGACCAAGGCCGACGCATGCAAGCATGTTGGAGCCGTCAAAAACGAAATGAAATGATATTCCTATCTATCTATTGCCAGACGCCTTAATCCCGAACGGGGTGGCCACAAACAAATCGCCTCCATGTCACTCTGTCCCCTGCCATTTCACTACCACGCTCCCAACTCACACACCCCTATCTCATATAC
>JAGKTI010001628.1:60648-80846 GCA_018397915.1 Birgus latro | reverse complement strand
TGCCATCTATGTTTATTTGAAGAATGTTAATGTTGTGTGTATGGTGTCTGTTGGGTGCTGCAGTACAAGGGGGAGGTGGGGGTGTGGGTGGTGGAAAGAGTAGGATGAGGTTGTGATAGAGATAAGGGTTAGGGTGGAATGGGAGGAGTTGGGGGATGGGATGGTGTGGGAAGGATCAGTGGGTTAGGCTGAGGAGGTGTGGAGGCAGTAAGAGAGGGGCTGTTGGGGGCATTAGAGGGTGGGAGGAAGGAGCATAAGGAGTATGTTCTCTGGATGCAAGTGTTGTGCAGGTGAAATGGGTCCATTTCTTGCAGGAACCTCCCTGAACTGAACTCTTTGTCTGCCGACAGTGATGTGTTTTGAGCACGTTGGACATGTGTATTTGTTGATGGGTCCTGGACTGCTCTTGATATCACCGACTAGAAGTCTTTGAGAAATGACCACTGGAGAGCCATTTCTCGGTATAGGAAAAACGGTGTTGCTGTATGTGTTGTGTTGGGAGTGTGGTACTTGGCCACACAACCTAAGGCACTCCCAGATTCTCGGGCCCCGTGAGGGGCCGGGGGGTGGGGGGGTTGTGGTGGTTTGATCCCCATGCTGTCCTCCTCCTCCACTTTGACAGCCTCTGGGGGGTGGACCCACGACGTAGATGTTACCGCTCCAGGTCCACTTGTCTGTGGTTGATGGGTCTGCTTGATCAGACAGACTTGGGTAGCAACAACAGCAACAGCTACATCTAACTTATCCATGTTTTTCAGTTCCAGCTGTCTTTTATATTTTATTCATGCTACTTTCAGACAATATTACTCAGCTTAGGAGAGACTTTTTGAACTGGAGGGGTTAGATATAACCTTCATTAATCCTTTTATTATGGGAAGTCTTTCCTGAGTTTATAAAATTGTCTGGAAGATGCAAGAATGAGCCAGTATGAGGTCTGTTCAGAAATTATCCAACCTTAGGCTTTGAAAGAATAAATAGCTAACCTGTTTAGCTAGGACACTAATGTCTCTCAAAGTAGGCTTCTTGTGACTTGACACACATAGCCTATTGTTCTTTTCACTGGTGTTTGATATCTCCTGCAGGTGTTTCATTGCATTCGTCGTGACCTCTTCTCTCGAATGAACATTGCTTAAGACATGCTGGAGTGTGCAAATTGCGATCCAGCCTTTCTGAAGACTGTTGCTGTATCACAGGAGATGAGACTTGGGCATATGGGTATGACTAAGAAGCCAAACCACAGTCATCCCAGTGGAAGCATGCAGGGTCATCTTGGCTGAAAAAAGCATGACAGTTCTGCAGCAAGATGAAATGCACTCGCATGTTGATTGCTTTTTTTTTGGCTACCATGGTGTTGTGCACCATGGATATGCACCAGAAGGTCAGACTGTCGACAAACATTACTACCTCAATGTTATCTCCTGTCTTTGTGATGCATTTTGGCAGAAGAGAGCAGCAAGTGGAAACTGCACCATGACAGCGTCACTGCCCATTCTTCTCAAATGAGTTAGAAAAATTTGGCCAAGCACAACATCTCACAGGTCCAGCAGGCTCCCAACTCTCCAGACATGGCTCCATGTGACTTTTGGTTAGTCCCAAAACTCGGAACTCTGCTGAAGGGTTCCCAGTTTGGGATAAGAAGAGAGATCATGATGAATGCAACAAAGTACCTGCAGGAGATACCAAAAACGACTTTGAAAAATGTTTCAGACAATGGAAGGAATGTTGGAGGCTGTGTGTCAAGTCAGAAGGGGCCTACTTTCAGGGGGGAATTAGTGTCCTAGCTCAACAGGTTAGCTATTTATTTTTTAGCAAAGGTTGGATACTTTCTGAACAGACCTCATACATCATGATAACAACTGTGGTCTTAATAAAGCAAACTCATCCTCACTTGGCATGGGTGGTTCACAGATGATGATGAGGCAGTCCGCTGATGGAGGATTTTTTAAAATCTAGCCCAGTCTGTCTAACTAAATTGAGGTTATCCTTTGGCCATATCCTTAAACTTTAATTTAATACTGTACTTAAAACAGGAAAGAGGAAGGCTGGTTCCCAGTTTTTTAATGATATTTGAGACATATGACAAATACAGAATGTGTCTAGCCATTTTGTACCATTGCTGACTGCAGTCTAATGTAGGATGTAGGCTAATCACTAAATAACCATAGGCACTCCGTAAATGACTGTCAGAAATTAAGTGCTTGCCTTCCATTACTCATTCAAGCCTTTATTGCCCCATTAGGAATGTAGGAGCCCAGGGTGAAGCTGAGTCCAGACATTTTAGGCAAGAGTGACCAGCCATTCTTCCCTGAGAGGCATTATATGATCAGTATTCCCTAACCATCTCAGATTTAAATCCTTATCATCAACATCTGGCTGGAGTGCCTTAACCTGTGAAGATCACCATGTGTAACATTTGCTGGTTGCTATATATGATTAACCACCCCATGTAGTAAATATCTCCAGGGTCACAGGAAACCATTTGGCCTTTCACTCAGTACAGAGTCACATACTTTGAGTGTGTAGATAGTGGGCACCCTTATCTATCAAAATCCCCATGGCTGTTTACATTTTAAGATTTTTTTTTTTTTTTATACAGTATATATATATATATATATATATATATATATGCAAGGAAGAAGGAACCAAAGGCTGTGGGCCCATAAACTGTTCATTCCAAGAACAAACAAAAACCATACAAAAAGAGAGCCAAATTCAAGATCCATTGTTCATTTCGAGATGCCTGGACACACTGCGTTTGAAGGACTGGAGATCATAGGAAGTAGGAAATATAGACAGAGGAAGACAGTTCCAGAGTTGACCGGTTGCATAAATGAAGGACTGGGAATAACGGTTAACTCTTGCATTAGAGAGTTGGACAGAAAAGGGATGAGAGGTTGTTGCCATACGGGTGCTACGTGCCCGTCGTAGAGGTGGAGGGATGCAAGCAGACAGTTCAGAGGAACAGTAGCCATTGAAGTAGCAATAGAAAAGAGATAAAGATGCAACAATGCAGCAAAGAGAGGTTGAAGGGAGCTAGTAAGAGGATGAGAGTTAATGAGATGAAAAGCCTTTGACTCAACCATATTGAGAAGGGCTGTATGTGGGGAGCCTCCCCACACGTGAGTTGTACTCTAAACGGGCGAATAAAACCCGTGTACAAAGTCAACAACTGTGCAGGGGTAAAGAAGGCTTGGAGTCAGCTCAGCACACCTAATCTCTTGGAAGCCGATTTCACAAGAGATGTAATATGTTCCTTCCAAGATAAATCCCGAGTGAATGAAACCCCAAGCATGTTCAATGATGATGCAGGAGCGAGCTGTATATTATTAAACATCAGTGGGTACTCCTGTGGAAGATTTTGGTGGGTTGATAAGTGTAAGAATTGAGTCTTTGATGCATTAAAAACAAAAAGATTATTTTTACCCCAGTCAAAGATACGAGCCAAGTCAGACATTAGGTGTGCCATAGCCTCATCCCTTGTTTGCTGAAGTAACTGCTGAGACGGACGTTGCGGGAACCGAAATGAAAGGTAAAGGGTGGAATCATCAGCTTACGAGTGGATAGGGTTAGAGGTACAGCTTAGAAGGTCATTGATGAATAAAAGGAAGAGAGTTGGTGATATGACAGAACCTTGAGGAACACCACTGTTGATAGATCTAGGAGAAGAGCAAAGGCCATCTACAACAGCAGCTATAGAATGACCAGAAAGGAAGCTAAAGATGAAGGCACAGATAGAAGGATAGATACCGTAAGAGGGTAGTTTAGAAATTAAAGATTTATGCCAGACTCGATCGAAAGCCTTTGAGATGTCAAGTGCAATGGCAAAGTTTTCACCAAAGTCCCGAAAGGAGGATGACCAGGAGTCCAAAAGGTAGGTGAGAAGATCGCCAGTGGAGCGTCCCTGATGGAACCCATTCTGACGATTAGAAAGAAGGTTGTGACAGGAAAGATGCTTTAAAATATTTCTGTTAAGAATAGACTCGAACACTTTTGAAACACAGGATGTTAAAGCAATTGAACGATAGTTAGAGGGTTGGAAATGGTCACCCTTCTTTGTGACTGGCTGAATGAGAGCAAACTTCCAGCAAGAAGGTACGGGTTGATAGACAAAGGCGAAAGAGTTTACCTAGGCAGGGTGTAAGCACAGAAGCACAGTTCTTGAGGACAACAGGAGGGACTCCATCAGGCCCATATTCCTTGTTAGTACTGAGGCCAGTGATGGCTGTAAATACATCAGCTGAAGAAATTTTAATGTCAGCCATAAGGAAGTCAGAGTGGGGAAGTGATGGAGGAACAGCACTGGAATCGTCTAAGGTGGAATTGGAGAAGAAAGTCTGAGTGAAGAGATCTGCTTTATCAGTAGACGAAACAGCTACAGAGCCATCACAGTAGAAAAGAGGAGGGAAAGATGATGAGGTAAAGTTGTTAGAAATATTTCTGGCAAGGTGCCAGAAGGAGCGTGAGAAATTCGTGTTGGAGAGTTTTTTTTTTTTTTTTTTTTTTATGTGTCCGACTCTGGGCATAGGCTTCACAGCCTGCTATCAAGGCCCAGTCGTCCTCCTACAATCTACATGTCACCACTTCGGCGCTTAACACCCACCGTCCATATTGAATACACGCTAGAGCTGTCTCATACAGGACTGGTGTATTGGTATTAGCGGGGTCATTTTTACGACATGTCAACGGGTCTTCTGGTAGATCAGTAAAGCCTGATTTAATGAAATTCAAATCCTTAAACTGTTCCCTGCACCAGCGAGGATTCGAACCTGGGTCCCACGGGACCGCAAGCCAACTCTCTACTGATCGAGCTACTGAGAACATTTAGTGTGGATGAAATTGTTTTTAGCAGAACGAAGAACCAACTTGGCATGATTCCGGGCAGAAACACAAGGAAGATGTGATTCAGGGGTGGGTTGGCTCCGGTACCTTTTGTAGGCCCTCTCCATGTTGTGGACAGCATTAGAACAAGCGTGATTAAACCAAGGCTTCTTGCATTATACAAAGGATATGAGAAAGGAATGTACGCTTCCATGCCCAAGAGAATAACCTCCGTAATGCGTAAGGCACACGCAGATGGCTCCCGGCCATGGAAGCAATAATCATTCCAGGGAAAAGCAAAGAAGTACCGCCCGAGGGCCTCCCAATCCGCAGCTCCAAAAGTGCCACAGACGACATTTCTTTGGAGAGTCCCCAGGCCGCACAGGAGCGATAGGACAGGTTAAGATAATAAGGTTATGATCAGAGGAGCCGAACGGAGAGAAAAGATTAACACTGTAAGCAGAAGGATTAGTTGTAAGGAAGAGATCAAGTACAGTAATCCTTCTACTATCCGGACGACCACTATCCGGTTACATCACTGTCTGGACATCGTAGGCTGATGACCGAACCCCAAAATGCACAAAAGTCCGAAAAAATCTGGGGAAAATTTGATTTTTTTTTTACCGCGTCAATTTGAATTTCCCGTGCGCGCCGACCAGGTGTGTTTTCACGCCTCCCACCTCTCTCTGGCCTCATTTCCCGCTCAGCTGCTGGTTCATGAAGTCGCCCTCATCATGGCTCCTGAAGTGCTTGTTTTTGTGGTGATTCCCTACCTCTTGCAGGGCTTGCTGCTGCTCTGCACCTTCTTCATCGTGTGTGTGATGATGGCCCCGCTGCTTGAGAAGAGAAGGAAGGTGGTTTTGACTCTGGAGAAGAAGCGGGAGATATTGGAGAAGGTGGACACCGGGTGGCCGACATGACGGATTCTACGTGAGTTCAACCTCCCTCGCTCTACTTTGTTTGATATCAAGAAGTCCCAAGACAAACTACACCAGTACACGGCTGATTTCACTTCGAAAACCAGACGAAACATGGAGAGGAAGATGATGTTTGCTCGTAAGTATGCAGACATTGACTGTTCCACGCTTATCTGGTATCGACAACAACGTGCTGCTGGTGTGTTGGTACATGGAACGGAGCTGAAAGCTGCTGCCGAGAAGTTCGCAAGGCTTCACATCACCCCAGACTTCAAGGCATCTGAAGGTTGGCTCTTCATGTTCAAGTTACGGCATGGACTTACCAATCGTAAGGCCCATGGTGAAGCTGTGGACGCCAACGACGAGGGAATAGAAGTGTTTCAGCAGAAGGTGAAGGGCTTGATTGACAGGGAGGGCCTCACTCTCGGTCAAGTCTACAACGCTGATGAAACTGGCCTATTCTGTTGTTCAGTGCCCACAAACACTCTCGCTGAGGAGACGGAGACCTGGCCGCAAGCTCTCCAAGCGATGGGTGTCTGCTTTGTGCTGTGCCAATGCTAACGGCATGCACTGGCTCAAGCCCGTTATTGTTGGACGTGCAAAGCAGCCTCGGTGCCTTCGTGGGTTAATGGATGTTCTTCCTGTCGTGTGGTATCATTCTCTGAAGGCTTGGTTCACAACCAAGATCTTCAGAGATTGGTTTCACCAACACTTTGTTAAGGAGGTCATTCACTATCAGACGGAGACACTGAAAATCCCACGCAGCCAGGTAAAGGCCCTCCTGATTCTAGACAATGCACCTGCGCATCTGTCTGAGAAGGAGTTGGTGGCTGAAAATGGCCGCATTAGGTGTCTGTTTTTGCCACCTAATACGACGGCTTTCATCCAACCAATGGACCAGGGAGTGATTGTGGCAGTGAAGAGGCTCTACCGACAGAGGTTTTTGGACGAGGTGTTGGTTGTCTATGAGGACGAGGACGATCGCAGGGAAGGACGAGACATGCGAGGACATCAAACTGACGAAAACCTTCACCACTACAACCTCAAATCTGCCATCTACGACTAGGCCAGTGCATGGAAGGAAGTCTCTGTCAAGACTCTAGAAATTGATTGGTCTCGTCCGCTTCATGGAAGTGACGTGGTGCACGATTTTCTAGGTTTTGAGGTGGATGATTTCCATGCAAGTCTTCGTGCGGGTGGAGACAATGTGGATGTCGACGAAGTGCGTGAGTGGTTGGATGACGACAAGGGCGATCCTGGGTATCAGATCACGTCTGATATCGAGATCGCATCTTCTGTTGCCGGTACAAGTACCCAGCAGGAAGATTCCGATGAGGACAGCGACGATGATGCGGACTTCTCATGGCTCGTCACTACTTCAGCCATCCCCAAGCTAAGCGCACTCCGGGAACATGTGGAGTTCGTTCTTGACTACCTAGAACACCCGGACTGCGACAGGGAGATGGGGCCCTTGAGACTTGTGGATGAAGTGTGAGCTTTCAGGCAGCGCATCATTAATCGTCAGAATCGTCATTGCTTGCGTCAATCAAGCATTGACAGTTTTTTCAGGCCCGTCAACCCCGCCGTGCTCAACCCTCGCTCCACACCATTGCCTCACCAAGACAGGCCTTCTAGCTCCAAGCCACAGCCCAGCACATCAGGAACGGTGGAGTCACCACTGGATGTGAGTTTGCGGCTGTCTTCAGAGTCCTCTGCAGTGGATAGCGTATCACCACGTCTCACCAAGAAGCCCCTAGGCCGCCTCCGTCAGCTAATCTCGGACTCTGACAGCGACTAAATTCTCCAGGACTCGTCACTAGACCACACGGGAATTTACAGTTATGTGAAGTGATGTACAGTGCACTGAAGTGATATGATGCTAGATTTTGTTTTTAACTGGAAAGGAAACATTGTGGGAAATGCTGGTGAGTGTAAAGTGAAGCAAAAGTGCCAAGGATTCTATGAATTCCTGCAGGTACCTCAGGTGCACCTTCATACTGTCAGAGTCTGGGAGGACGGAACGGGTTATACATCAGGACGGCGGCATCATTCTCGTAAGTACCCTAACTTCATCAAAATTCCTTGTTTTGTTCTTCCCATATCATTAATCTCATGCACAGACTGTGTGAAAGATGATTTCCATAATGATTTTCATGTCTAACCTGTTTTCAGCATGCTGTAAAGTGGTAAAAAATTCCCATAAATGTAAATCATAATTTCGTGCTTTCAATTTATTTTTTCATGCATGGTTACCACTAGTATTGAAGTGCACCAGCTTGGAAAAAGGTGAATGCCGTTGATTTTCATATCTGGTACCAAAACTAAGCTGCCAACTCAGTGAACAGCTGTGCCTAATTTACCTCAAATTCATCCTTTTTGGGTTAAATTTAAATGAATTCATGCTTTGTGTTCATTATTTTAGTGCACTAGCTGTGAAAAAGGTGAATGCCAGTGAATTTCATGTCCAGTGCTTACTTTCAGCATGTTATATTCTGGTGAACACTTTTGCCATACCTAACTCTTATTGATCATTTTTCTGGTAACAATTTACATCATTTACTGTATTTGATGCTTTGTATCCAATAATTTAGTGCATAAAATGTGAGAAAAGATGATTTTCATAGTGGCTGGCACATCCGATACTAACACTAAGCTGCCAACTCAGTGAACACCTATTCCTTACTTAACTCAGATTCATCATTTTGGGGTTAAAATAAAGTGAATTCATGCTTTGTGTTCATGATTTTAGTGCATAAAAAGTAAGAAAGGGTGATTTTCATAGTGATTTCCATGTCCAGTACTTACTTACACTATGGTGGCAAGTTGTGAACACCTATGCCTTACTCACCTCAAAATCATCATTTTTTGGTTAAAATTCAATTAATTCATGCTTTGTGTGCATTATTTAGTGAACGGGGACTTAAATAAGTGCTATGCATGTCCGGTAGGGAGGTAGGTAGGTGGTTTTCTGATTTTGGTTAGGTTAGGGTCATAAATGACCGGTGCGGGAGCTTCAGGGCCACTATCCGGACAAGACCACTGTCCGGTCATGCCTTTGGCTCTATTACGTCGGATAGTAGAGGGATTACTTTGGAGCTCTCTCCAAGGCGGTCAGGGATACGGGTAAGGTGTTGTACAAGCTGCTCTAGGTCATTAAGGATAGAAAAGATGTAGGCTTGTTCACCAGGTGGATCAGTGAAAGGAGAGGAGAGCCAAAGGTAGTGGTAAACATTTGGAGACTTCAGAGAAAGGAGAAATGGATAGAATGTGTTCCATCGTAGAAGTAAGATAGTCGAAGAATTTTTGATAGTCAGTAGAATTAGGCGATAAGTAAGCAGCGCAGCTATATTTAGTCAGAGAGTGACAGGAGAGCCGAAGCCAGAGAGTAGAGAATTCAGAAGAATCAAGTTCAGGAACACGAGAGCAAGATAGGTCATTGCGTACATATACAAAACAGCCACCTTTGGCTTTGAAATGACTACAGAGAAAGTAGGAGGATAAAGAAAGGGGTTTGCTGTCGGTTGCCTCAGACAGGTGAGTCTCTGTTAAGAAAAGAAGGTGAGGTTTAGAGGAGGAGAGGTTGTGTTCCACAGAAAGAAAGTTAGAAGAAAGGCCACAAATGTTGCAGAAATGAAGAAGAAGTGAGTCAGACAGTGGTTCTAGGCATGAATCATCACCAGGAGAGGGGCGGATGGTGGGAGCATTTATGGTCCCCCCTCCCGGAACTCGGGGGCACTGTTGTTGTTCGCCATTTTCTAATTTTGAAAAGGTAGTGTAGTGTGTACTGTGCATGTAGTTTGGTGTTGACAGTTAGAGAAACTTGTGCTGGAGAGCATGCTGGCCTACTCTCCGTGTAACTGAAACACTGAAAAAGTTCAGCAAAGGCGGATGGTTGGGAACTAGTCCCGAGGGCTGATGAAACAAGAGCTCCAGCTCTCCCTGTCATCGGCTTTCCTTCCACCTCGGGAGTACTGCCTTGTTCGACTGTTGCTACAGTCTACTCCTACAATATAACCCTTTATCATAAGAAATATCTTGGCTAAACTGAATAAAATAATTCTTGCCTCCACCGAATTTTAGTCTTGATAGTGATTGTATTCAGTCATCATCATTAGCATCAGTGTATTATTCCTGCCTCTTATTTTACAGTGAAGAGGATGAGATCCAGAAACATGAATATCGGTTTTCATTCTTCTGTCTACAGTACGTATATCTATAGCCAGCCACCTTAATCCCAGAGGGGGTGGCCTCCATGTTACCTTGTGCTCTTCCATCAGGCTGCCCTCCCTCTGTTTCACTTTTCCTTCATTCATATACCTCTCCACCTCATCTTTAGTCTCTCCTTCACCTCACTCATACTCCTAGTCAGTCTCTCATTCACCATATTCTCCACATGGTCAAACCATCTCTGGCTACTTCTGACAGTTTCCAGCACATCCATATCAACACCACATTGCTCCATAACTTCTTTATTTGCTGTCTCTTGTAACTCTACATGCCCCTCACATGTAAGTCATTTCCACACAAAGAATAGTGCAGCAAGCAATAGGAAGTTGAACTTTTAGTGTGTGAAGTAAGTGAAACTTGTAACTTGGCAATCATGTCTGGTGCAACTCCAGTGGGAAGTGGTGCAGCAGATGTTGTCAAGGGCACAGTTAAAAGGACAAGGCATAACCATTCCCTTGAGGTGAAATTAGACTTTGTAAAGCACCATAAGAAGGGGCAGGGACTGAGCAAGATCGCTGATGTCCTAAAGCTGCCCCAGTCCACAGTCTTGACAGTGATAAAGAAATCAGATGCTGTAGTTATGGCGTTGCAGAAAATGCCTTCTCTGACTGTTATATGATTAACTAGATAATGGGAGCCTATCCTGGAGGAGATGGAGCATCTACTAGCAGTGTGAGTTAATGAACTCAACCAAGCAAAGCAGCCTTTTCACTGAACTTTTATCTGTGCAACTTTTATCTGCACTAAAGCTTTTAATCTGTGGAAGGATCTCAGGGCCTCATTCAAGGTCATCATGGGTTGGTTTGAGAAGTTTAAGGCCCCTGCTGGCTTTAAACATGCTACCATGCATGGGGGGTGGGGGTAGGGGGTTGGATGACCTCCCCACCTGTCTAAAGGCTCACCTTTTCACAGTCCGTTTTTTAATATCAGTGCAAAAAAAAAGTCACTCCATTCAGAAGTTTTGTGTTGCTTCTCAACATTGCTTATGCATACACCCAAAACCCTATAGCAAGCATGCAGCAGACCTTTGACCAGCTGGCTGCTGTGCATGTCCACCTGCCTAAAGGTTCACCTTCTCACAGTATGTTTTTTTATATCAGTGAAAAAAAAAAAAAGTCACTCTCCATTCAGAAGTTTTGTGTTGCTTCTCAGTGTCACTTATGCATACACACAGACCTCCATAGCATGCATGCATCAGACCTTTGACCAGCCAGCTACTATGCATGTCCAGATTCAGCAGAAAAGATCCCCTCCCCCCTCCCTCAAAAATTATTGCTGTGAGCCTGCAGACCATGTGATAGCTAAGGGCTTCCTTGCAAAGATGAAGGCAATGATAGGGGAAGGGTGATGCTCTCCAAAGCAGGATATTAATTTCGATGAGACAGGCCTGTTTTGGAAACGGATATCCCGAAAAACATACTTCAAGATGGAAGAATGCTGTGTGGCAGGGTTTAAGGCAGTCAAGGACTGCCTCACCATCTTGGTGCAGATGCAGAGGAAGACCTGAACCTCAAACCACTCCTGGTTTACCTTGGGAGAACCCGTAAATGCTGGCAGGGTTCACGAAGGAGAACCTTGGGGTTATTTGGAAGAGTAACCCCAGGTCCTAGATAACCTCTGCACTCTGCTGCTCATATATGAAAGGATAACTGTCCCTCTACCTGCATGACTATGTCAGCCGGAGCAACCTTACATTCTGTTTCCTCCTGGTTGTTAACAACGTCCTGAGCCACCCTGAGTGCGTGGAGGACTGGGTGTACAATATCAAAGTGGTGTACCTGCCCTCAGCACAACATTGTTTCTCCAGCCCATGGATCATTGCAACATTCAAAGTTTATTACCTCTGCTGCACCAAGGAGCAAATGCTGAGGGTGAGTGATTCTGGGGCATGGAACACAGTGCAGCAGTTCTTGAAAAATTGCATCAACCATGCCATTGACAGCATCGTGGCAGTGTGGAAGGAGGTGCAAGTGAGCCCTTTGAACACCATCTCGCGCAGAGTATGACCGGAAAGTGTGCACTCCTTCATGGAGTTCCCAGTGGTGAGGAACTTCAATTGAGACAACCTCAGTCTTTTGCATGAGACAGGATTTGAGGAGGGCAACAGAGATATGCAAGAGATCCTGGACAACCACACTGAGCAACTGTCCAAAGAGGAGCTCATTGAGCTAGGGGAACAGGTGGTGGGGGAACAGGAAGATAGCGAGGATGGTGGTGAGAACAGGCAACTTCATGTTCTCGATGTAAAAACCTTAAAGGAGTTCCTTGCGATAATGGTCAAGGGAATTGCATTCATCCTGATTAAGGACCTGAATCCAGCATGGAGTGGCACATCAGGGCATGGCATCAAACAACACCTGAAGATGTACAGGGAGCTCCTGGCAGCCAAGAAAAAGGCAGCACGGCAGACCACCATTACCACCTTCATTTCCTGTACCAGCAACACCGAGGAAGTGCCAAGGCCATCAACGAATGGTGTGTAAAAGCAACGTCCTGCATCACTTGCCTCCATCATATCAGTCTCTTCATTGCCGCCTGGCACACCCATACCCCACACCACCATGCTCCCTTACCCTTACCACTACTCTCTCTCAGTAAGCACCACTGCATCACTCTCCACATCGCTCTCCCTTGGCCTCACCGCATCACTCTCCCCATCTCTCTTCACTACCTTCTGAAGACCTGGAGAGATTGTCCAGGCCTTCCAGCTGTCTCCCAGCCTCAGAAGGGACCTTTGTTGACAACTCAGATCAGTGTAGGACATGCTTTAGGTGACTGTCAGAGGCTTTTAATGGGATTTTAGGTTTTGTGGTCAAGGGCACCTTCCCTATCCCCACTGAACCCATGTTATATCAACTTCTATAGGTTTTCACTTGACGTAACCCCACTGCGGAGCGAGTCGTGATTGTACGGTAATCTCTGAATTATCCGGACGACCACTACCCGGCCCATCCATTACCCAGATGCTGTGATCTGGCTGTTCCAAACCTTTATTCATACATTTTTCCCACTATCCAGACAAAATGCTTGCATCCATTTGGAAATTATTGTTGTGCAAAAAATTTCTCTTGGACAGGTGAGAACAGCCAGGTGGTGCTGCCGTGTCAGGCTGGTTAGTTTACCGTATGTCTGCCAGAGACCCCCTTCGCTTGCTCTCAGTTCCCATGTGGCGATGTAAACAGTTGTTTTAGCGGCACACATGGTGGTTTGTGTGGTTGTTCCCTACCTACTTCTGGCCTTGCTAATCCTTGCATACCTCTGCCAGGGTGTGTAATGATAACCCCTTCACAGGGAAAAGGAAGAGGGTAGTGCTGACTCTTTAGAAGTGGGAGATCCTGAGTAAAATTAATGCAGGATGGTCGAATTGTGACTGTTGACATTGATTTTATTCTAGTTTACTGTACTGTACCATGATTTTATTCTATTTTACCATGATTTTATTCCATTTTATCAATATGTTTTGTGTGCCCACTGCATTTTTAGGTCTGCTTGACTAGATAGAGTAGCATTAAATAACAGGAGCAAGTGTTGTACGATGTACTGTAGTGGCCTCCTACACTGGCTTTCAGAGTTAGGTTATGTAGAAATGGGGGCCAGAGGAGAAGTCCACTATCCGGATGGAGCCACTACCTGGTCATGCCTTTGGCTCTATTACATCGGGTACCAGTAATATCCATAGGTCATCAGGGACATCACCACAAATTTATCATGATCCTCCCATTAATATGTCTGTACTGAAATGTAATTAATTTCTACCAATTTTTCCAGGTCTGAAAATGGAGGAGCTGAAGGCACAGATGTCCATGTTAGAAGAACTGGCTAAGGAGTGAAGAGGGATCATCCACTATACATATCACACATTTAAATTGCAATGCTTATCAGTAATTCCATATATTTCCTATTAGTATTAAATGTATATAAGAACAGTGTTCAAAATATAATATTAAATGTACATAAGAATAATGTCCTAATGTCCAAAATATAATACAGTACTATAAGCACCTTGTCTTTACCTGACATGTGTCACTCCAACCTAAATTCTTAGTCATGGTCAGTGGCATGGCTGTCTGGCCATGGGGGGGAGGGGGGGACGGGGCAGCTTGGTGCATGAATATCTATCTATATCTTTTAGATCAGATAATGAAAGTAATGGAGAGAGTTCTAGAAGGTATGATTAGACAAAGAGTGAAGATTGATGAGATGCAGTTTGGGTTTATGCCAGGCAGGGGGACCAATGATGCCATATTCATTGTTTGACAGCTTCAAGAAAAATATATTGGAAAGAAAAGGGAACTGTACTTTGTTTTTGTTGATCTGGAAAAGGCCTTTGACAGGGTCCCTAGAGAGGTGGTGAAGTAGGCAATGATAATTTTGGGTTGGAAGAATGGCTGGTTAGGGTGGTTATGGCCATGTACGTGGGTGCTCGCACCCAGGTAAGAATGAATGGAGATTTGAGTGATGAGTTTTCCGTGAATGTTGGAATGCATCAAGGGTCAGTTTTGAGTCCCTTATTGTTTATCATGGTACTTGAAGCCCTCTCACGTGACTTCAGAGATGGACTCCCGTGGGAGATGTTGTATGCTGATGATTTGGTGTTGATTGCAGAGAATGAAAGGGAGGTGGAGGAAAGATTTAGGAAGTGGAGAGATGGTATGGGGCACAAAGGCTTAAGGGTAAATGCAGATAAAACAAAAGTGATGATATCTAGGGCTGGTGGCAGTACAGTCAAAGAAGAGGGAGAGTGGCCATGTGCAATTTGCCACAAGGGTGTGGGAAGTAATTCCATCTTGTGCAGTGTTTGTGATAAATGGGTGCACAAGAGATGTAGTGGTATTAGAGGTAGACTGCGAGATTGTTATTCTGCATGTTTTAGGGTGCGAATTCTCGTCCCTTATACACGGAGCCTGCAACGGGGTTTTCCTTCTAGACCAGGTTGGGCTCTATTAAGGCAATCCGAGAGAACAGGGCATAAAAAGGCAGGGCAACAACCGTACACGTATATTGCCAACAAATTACAATTCTGACACAACGTGAATACACACTTTACAAGAAAATAGCTATAACACACAGAGATAGACAGAACCAGGGGACTTGGGGGCAGGAGAGGGCTGGGGCTGGTTGATGGCCTGTGTCAAAACAGAACCAGGGGACTTGGGGGCAGGAGAGGGTTGGGGCTGGTTGACGGCCTGCGTCAAGATGCCCCGGGTCGTCAGGACTTCCGGTGGCTGACTGGAGGCTGACAGTGGAGTCTTGTCCGGGCGTTATCAGAGGGCCATGCTGGAGAGGGTGGGCCCTTCCACAGGAGTATGGGGAAGGGAGAGGGGGGGCCCCGGGATTAGGGGTTGGGCCCAAACAGGGCCAGGAGGCGTGTTTGCCTGCACTTAGTACGGGGGCGTCGCTTGGGGCTGGAAAGGTCTCGCCCCGGGGTCCTAGGGACGTCTCGACCGGTCCCAGGGCTGCGGTCTCGGTGCTGGGCCTCTGTCAGGTCTGGACTACGGCAGCTCGGTGCAAGGAGGGTAGAGGGCTAGGACTCCCGATACCAAGGGTCCTTGCCAGGCCTCCTCCAGCTGCTGGTCGAGGGTGAGGACGTCTCTGTGGGGAGAGAGGGTGAGGGGACTTTCCTGTGCCGCTTCTTTTAGTAGAGTGGCAGGGTGGCCGTCTTCTAGGTGCGGCGAAGTGGCCGTCACTTTCCCTCCCTTTATGGAGTTAGAGCAAGGCCGGCTAGTGGCCAACTCCTCCCTGTGTGCAGCTAGGTGGCCGTCACCCGGTGTGTGTAAGCGCGGCGAGGTGGCCGTCACTATCCCTCTTTTTATGGAGTCAGAGCGAGGGTGGCTATTGGCCGTGCTCTCCCAGTGTGCGGCTAGGTGGCCATCACCCGGTGTGAGTGAGTGCGGCGAGGTGGCCGTCACTATACCTCCTTTTATGGAGTTAGAGCGAGGGCGGCTCGGAGCCGTGTCCTCCCCGTGTGCAGCTAGGTGGTCGTCACCTGGTGTGAAAGAGTGCGGCAAGGTGGCCGTCACTATACCTCCTTTTATGGAGTTATAGCGAGGGCGGCTGTTGGCCGTCTCCTCCCCGTGTGCGGCTAGGTGGCCATCACCCGGTGTGAGCACATGCGGCAAGGTGGCTGTCACTCTACCTCCTTTTATGGAGTTATAGCGAGGGAGGCAGTTGGCCGTAACTCTACCTCCTTTTATGGAGTTATAGCGAGGGCGGCAGTTGGGCGCCTCCTCCCAGTGTGCGGCTAGGTGGCTGTCACCAGGTGTGAGTACATGCGGCAAGGTGCTGTTCCTCCTTTTATGGAGTTATGGCGAGGTGGCTGTCTCCTCCCCGTATGCGGCAAGGTAGCAGTCACCCAGTATGGCTTAGGGAGGGAAGCAGCAGGTGGGCGGCTAGTGACTGACTCCGGAATGCTGTCTGGGGCTGTAGGAGTAGCCCCACCCTGAACCTGGCGATGGCTGGTACGGCGGAGGTGTAATGAATTGTCACTGCTACCTGCATGGTGGCTTGCCTGAGCACGAGAGGGGCACGCAGGAGAGGTACAGGTGTGCCCGTTTTGAGCGAAGCACGGACCGCTCACTTCTGCTCCCTGGGTATCTCCTCTTGGGGTCGGTGTCTGGCCCAGGTGAGGTTGAGGGGGAGCTTCGCTAATCTGTATTTTACTTATATCCTGCATTTCACCACCGTCGACGTAAAAAAAATCACGTCCCCATGCCTGGAGGTGGTGGTGGTTTGGTGTTGAGGTGTGAGGTGTTGCAGGAGAGATGTCCAGTGGGTGGTGAAATAGTCTGGCTGGTGGTCTGGGCTGACAGTGATGTACAGTGTGGAGGGTTGGGGTGGCTCCTGAAGGAGGCGCCGCAGGTGAGACGTTCCGCGAATGCGCCTTTTCTTGCCTGTAATGGGGATCCAGGTGACACGGCAGATCTTCATGGTTGTGGATGGTGGTACGGTGATGATGGTCTGTGGCTGTATGCTGGCCACTGACGGGAGGGCTGGCATTTTATGCCAGTGGTTGGCGGTGGTGAAATCCCTTGGGAGTGCAGGTGGCTTGGTTGCTGGCAGGGGCCTGGTGAATGCGGAGCATTACTTGGTTGGTGTTGGGCAGTGTCGGGGTGGTGGGTGGTGAGGGGGATGGGGTGATGTTGTATCGTTGGGGTGGGCGTGAGAAACTCCCAGAACGGGTGATGGAGGTGGTGAGTGTGGTTGTGGGTGGGGACATAGGTGGTGGGGCGCGGGGTGTGGAGTGTTTGTTGCGTGTGGCTGGGGGTGGTGGGGAAGGTGGAATTGGTGGTGTGACAAGGGTGGGGGAGGGCTGAGTTGGGAGAATGCAGTGTGGAGGGGAGGGCATGGTTTGTTCCGGAGGTGTGAGGTGAAGCTGGCATGGTGCTGTGAGTGATGGTGGTGGATCAAGGCTTGTGGAATGCGAGTTGGGAGAGGTAGCATGAGTGTGCGAGTGAGGTGATGCAGCGTTGGGGGAGGTGGAAGTGGGGGGAGACGAGCGGGGCAAGGGGAGAGTAGGTGAGGAAGAGGGGAGGGGCAACAATGTGGAAGAGGGGGAGGGGGTAAGGTAGAGGGAATAGGAATTAGCAGATGAGGTATGGGAGGAGGGGGACGATGCAGCTGTGGGGCTGCGGGACGTAGGTGGGGAAGCGGGCGGCGTTTTGTTCGGGGTATACAGTCTGATGTATCAGTTACAATACGTACGTGGGGTGTTGTTGTAGTCAATGGTGACTTGGTATGGGTTGGAGATGGTGATAGTGTAGGGGCCCATGAATTGTGGGGTGAGTTTGGGTAGGGTTGGCAGTCGAGCCTCCAGGCTTGTAAGGGCTGGTGGGGCAGGTGTCAGGCGCGAGGTCTTGTTGTTTTTGCAGGTGGTGTAATCTGCTCTTTAGGTGGTGCAGGGGATCGGACACTGGTGACTTGGTCGGTGGTTTGAGGTGGAGCTTCCCCGAAAACACGCTCATGGGGGGAAATACCGTCTTCTCTGGGGCACGTGTTTAGCCCCCACTGCATGATTTTTACGTGGGCAAGCAAGTCTTCATTCTGGGTCTCCTCTATTCGGGTGCGCACCTGATTTAAGAGAGTGCAATAGCTCCTTTCGCAGATACCATTTCCTTGGGGCCAATAGGGAGAAGAGTGAGAGATCTGAAATCCGAAAAGTGTGGCGAGTTCTTTCCACACTTTCCCGGTGAATTCCGGCACATTGTCGGAATATAGCGCCTGTGGGACACCGAAATAGGGGAAGAGGTGGCAGACGAGGGCTTCAGCTGGTGCTCCTTTGCTGAACAGGCAATGAGGAATTTGGAGTAGCTGTCCATGAAAGTGATTATGTAACGGTGGCCGGCTTTCGGGGGTAAGGGGCCTACAATGTCGACGGCCAGGAGTTGCCAGGGTTTGTGAGTTGTGATTTTGCCCGTGGGACCGGATGTGCAGGTGATGTCCTTTCCAAGGTACAGGCGCAGCAGGCTTGGACTACTTGCTCGGCCAAGGTGGAGGAGCTGGTCGTCCAAAATCTTGAAATACTTGCAGTAATTTCTTCGTGCCCAGGTGGATTCCGTTGTCTGAATGGAGATGGGTCAAGGTGTCCAAGGCTGTAGTGGGGTCTAGCACAATGTGGCCTGTTTGTGTGAAGAGATGATCGCCCTGTTGGTTAAGTCTGGAAAAGATGTGGGCGGGTATCCAGTCTGGTCAATCTTGATCCTGCCATCGCTGGATCAGTTCAGACGCAGGGTTAATGGCCTGGATGGGGAGCCGTGACAGGGCATCAGCGATGGTGTGAAGTTTCCCTGGGAGATAGAAAATCTTGTAGTGGAAACCTTCTAAGGTTTCTCTCCACCTGATGATTTGTGCATTACGCGTGTTCAATTGTCGAAGCCACAGGAGCAACTGGTGGTCGGTGATGATGGTGACCTTGATGAAAGAGGTAGGCCCAGAAGTGTTCTAGGGCCCAGATGATTCCGAGGCATTTGCACTTGGTGGCAGCGTAGTTTTTTCCGCTTTGTGGAGAGTTCAGCTGGTGTATGCGATAATGTGCTCTCGTCGTTCCTGTACCTGTGCTAGGACGGCACCTATCGCGATGAGGGATACGTCTGTGTATAGACAAAATGACAGGTTGTAATCTGGGAAGGCGACGACGGGGGCTGTAATCAACTTGTTTTTCAAGGTGTTGAAGGCGTTGACCCTGTTTTCTGTCCATGAAAAGGGCTCTCCTCTGGCCGTGGAGGGGCTTTGCAATGTCAGCGAAGCCTTTTACAAACCTTCGGTAGTAGGAGGTTAGCCCCAGGAAAGCCCGGACTTCTGTTACGTTTTTCGGGAGGGGAAGGTCCGCGATGGCGCAGAGCTTGTCTGGATCGGGGGCAATCCCTTCCTGCGAGATAATATGTCCCAGGAAGGCGACAGAGCGTGCCGCCAGGATGCACTTCGACGGTTTTAGCTTTAATCCGGCCTGCCTGATCCGTTGGAAAACCTGCTTGAGGCGGTGGAGGTGGTCAGCCCAGGTCCTGCTAAAGACGATGACATCGTCCAAGTAGACCAGGCAAGTTTCCCATGTGAGGCCACTCAGGATGGACTCCATAAGGCGTGAGAAGGTGGCAGGGGCGTTACAGAGTCCGAAGGGCAGGACGCTGAATTTGTAATGTCTCCCGTTGCTGGTGGAGAAGGCGGTCTTTTCTCTGTCGGTGGGGTGTATTGGAACCTGCCAATACCCCGACAGGAGGTCTAATGTGGAGAACCAGGACGCGCCGTATAGGGAGTCAAGGGAGTCGTCGATACGCGGCAGGGGAGTGGCGTCTTTGGCAGTGACATCGTTTAGACGTCTGTACTCCACACAGAACCTCACTGACCTGTCCTTCTTTCTTACCAGTACGACGGGGGAGGACCACGGGCTGGTGGAGGGTGAGATGACGCCAGCATCTAACTTGTCCTGGACCTGCCGGTCCTCCTCAGCACGTTGGAGGGGGTTTTTCCGCCGAGATGGTTGGCGGATCGGTGGTCCTTCGGTGTGGATCTTGTGGGTCAGGACAGTGGTGTGGCCTATGTCGGTTAGTCCTGAAGCAAACAGGTCCAGAAAGTCCAGGAGTAGATGGTGTAGGCGGTCTGCTTGGTGAGGAGTGAGGTGGGGGGGTAGGGGAGGAATGAGGGCAGGGGCCCGGGGGGGTGTGCAGGGCTCGGCTTCCTCCATTTCCCTCACGACTAGCCCTTTTGGTAGGGTCAGGGGGGTGGTGGAGAGGTTAGCTATGT
>JAGKTI010001628.1:11759-55623 GCA_018397915.1 Birgus latro | reverse complement strand
TATATATATATATATATATATATCTATGAAGCCTCTGTGGTACAGTGGCAGAGTGTGCATCTTGCACGCTGGTGGGCACGGGTTCGCTTCCCGCCAAAGTTGTAAAAACTTTGGGAAGCATTCACCAAGCCACTGACCACTTTGGCAGACACAAGGGGTGCTGTGGTTGAACAAGTGTTGCATACTAGTATGCTTGCACCCAGTCGGCTTAAGGCAGGTCGATTACACATGGTTCACAGACTACGCACACATCCAAAGCCACTACAACACAACAGTTACATTCATAAGCACTTCTCACCCTACACACAGTCTCTACCAGACAGCCTAAGCCACTGGGTAGAGATACATGGCTGTATCGTCCCTGCTTCAGTAGGGATAGGCCGGTCCTGCAGTGGACCTCAACGGCTGATGACGACGACGATGTATATATATATATATATATATATATATATATATATATATATATATATAAATATATATACAGTGGAACCCCGGAATTTGTACGCCTCTCTACTCGTACAACTCAGTTTTCAGACAGCTTTTTCATCCAAAAAGCACTCGCTTTCATACGGCAACCCGCTATTCGCACTAAGAGATGCAGCATCGTAGGTGCTACGTGGTCACCAGCCCCGCTCTGTCTTTCGCCAGCTATGCATTAGTCATACAGGCTCCATTAAACTTTGTGATAAATCACATATTTTCGTTTAAAAATTGTACATAATCATGGGCCCTAAGAATATTAGTGAGTCAGCTGGAGCTAAAAGAAAGGCAGTGAGAACATCAATCAAGCTGAAAAAAAAAACTCATTGTAAAGTTTGAAAGTGGAACCCGTGTCTCCGATCTTGCCATTCATTATGGTATGGTGAAATCTACTGTTTCATCCATACTAAAAAACGGATTACTGCAAAATACATTGTATCTTATGGAAAAAAATGATTCAGTTTTCGAACATTTCACAACTCGTACAGCCTCCAAGAACGAATTGTGTATGAATACCGCCAAAGCCATGCTGGATGATGTATTTTTTCAGTTAATGCAGTACTACTCCCCAGCCCCTCTATGGATGGTATAACCCCTGCATTTAAAAAGTTTGAACAGAGAAAACAACCCTAAACAGAGTACTCCTCATAAACAGTACAGTGCTTCACTGCCTTTATTTTCCAAAAAATTACACTTAATGCTTGCCAACTTCACTACACGGTTTTCACAAATGCCAAAGATATACACTTTACTAACTGCAATTACACTTAATGCTTGACAACAACACTTCACTATTTTCGCAAGTACCAATGATATACAAACTTCACTGACACTGCACTGATACTGTACTAAACTCAAACTGAACTGAAAACCAACTGAACCTACTCTAGTCTCTTCTCCATCCTTATATAAGCTTGCATTACTCTCGAAACTTCGAGTACACTCTCAACGGGAAACAATTGCCAACTTGAAAACATTCAAAACATACAAAAGTTTTCTAACGCTACTTAACACTAAATTATTTAGCATACAAATTGATATGTAACTGCATAATTTAACAATCACGTAAATATAACATTATTGAGAAAAAGAGCACAAAAATTAATGTACAACTTACAAAATAACTACACTCACAAACAGCAGGTGAACTGGCAACTCTGGCTCATAACGGAACTACGGTATGAGAAACATCGGAAATTCTTCAGCATAATCTAACTAGCAATCCAGTTTCTTAACACAACCCCCTCCCTAATTCTTTTGTCATCCTGGCAAAACTACACACAATGTACACAAATATAACCCTTAGTCCAAACTAAACATTTAATTACTGTACTCTCCTGGCCCATGGTACTGCCACAGACGATTCACATGTACCACCTTTGGGCGAGATTTCCTGCCTTCCCGAATCCGGTATGTTATGTCTGCTAGAAAGTCCAACACAGTGTATGGCCCGTCCCATGGCCTCTGCAGCTTTGGTGATTGTCCCTTCTTTCGCTGAGGATTGTATAACCAAACTTGGTCACCATCCTTGAAGTTCATCTCAATTTCCTTGGCATCATACTTGCACTTCATCACCTCTCCTGAAAACTTAAGGGCTCCTTGCACTTGATGATGTACCTCAGCCAGCCTTTCCAGAAGATGCTTTGCATAGCTGGAGGTGTCTGTAAGCAGCTCTTTACTAGGTCTTCCCATTAACAAATCAATAGGTAGCGTAACTCGTGGCCCGACATCAGTTTTGCAGTGGTGTTGCCGGTAGACTCATGGGATGCAGACCAATATGCCATCAGCAGTGAAGGTAATTTCTGGTCCCATTCCATTTGTCCCTCAATGCAGTACTTGGCCAGTTCTTGTCCCAGGGTCCAGTTGAATTTCTCCACCATCCCATCTGACTGTGGCCTTAGTGGGGTCATCCTGGTCTTCTTGATCCCCAGTAACTTGCAGCACTCACGGAACACAGCAGACTCAAAGTTTTTACGCTGGTCTGAATGTAGCTCTTGTGGCATCCCAAAACAACAGAAAAACTGGTAAACCAACACCTGAGCAACAGCCACACCCTCTTGATTTGGGATGGCATAGGCTTCTGGCCACTTCGTGAAACAGACCATGACGACACATATATATCACTTTCCTCTTTCAGTGAGTGGTAGAGGTCCAGCGATGTCCACCGTGACTCTTTCCATTGGTGCACCCACTTGGTACAGCTGAAGAGGGGCACACAACCACGTTTCTTGGGTCCCTTCTTGGCACAACGCACATCACAGGTCTGACACAGCTCTTCAACATCCTGACACATGCCAATCCAGTAAAACCTCTGTCACAGCAGGCTTAGAGTTTTCTTCACTCCTAGATGCCCACTAGTGATGTGGTTATGAGACTCAGCCAAGATCCCAGTCCTCATTTTCTTCAGAACCACCAGTTGCCAATAATTGCTGAGGCCATCGGCTGTCTCCCTCTGACGCTCCAGTAGTCTGTTGTTCAAACGAAGAAGGTCCCACTGACTCCAGTAGCTCTTGGTCGCAGGGCTTAACCTGGAGCATGTGGAGTCACATGGAAAGACAGACTGACAAATGAGGAAGTGAAGGAGTGTTGTGGTGTGGATGTGATAGGAAGCGTTAGGAGAAACACATCAACGTGGTTTGGCCATGTGGAGAGGATGGAGAGTGAGAGACTGAAGAGGAGAGTGTATGTGAGTGAGGTGGAGGGGGGGAGAGGGAGGGGGAGGCCAAGGATGAGATGGAGAGATGGAGTGGAGAGGTATATGAGAGAGGGGGTGTGAGCTGGGAGCAGGGCAGGGAAATGGTGGGGGACAGGGTGACATGGAGGCGATTTGTTTGTGGCCACCCCTTATGGGATTAAGGCGTCTGGCAATATAGAATGAAATGATGAAAGCAAACGACCCCCAGGGCAGCGTGACTGGAAGTCAAATGAGTACACTTCACTAGGAGACCTGTTGTCTAAACCACTTCTTATGTAAGATATCTTAGTTTTAAAAAATGAAGCAAAATCAGAAGCCAATTGGGCATCAGATACAGAAGGTGGTTCAACAATTACATTCCTCCAACCAAATAAATTCTTCACAACTGCAGACAGTTTTTTTTTTATCACCACCACATGAATCAACTTTTTGATAATACCTAGCCTTTTGGGCTTTTGCAGTGTGAACGACTGCTCTTCTTGCAAAAACATAATGCAAACACGTTAATTTGGTCCACTGCAAGCGCCACTCATGTTCTGCTCTTCTACGTTGTCTACACAAATAATTAATGGATGGGCCATACCACGGAGAATTATCACATACAATGATTGTTTTTACTACCTCAGGACAATAATGATCAAAAACTGACCTAAGCTCATTGTTATATATATCAACCAATTCATCAGAAGAAAGATTTGAGGAATCAATGTAGTTTAAACACTGATCAATTTCAAGACAAATCAAATAGCAGTCAAAATTCCTGTAATTTCTGAACCTGAGGACCTCTTTATAGGAAGGGGATTTGGGGATATCAAAATTAAGAGTGATCAGAGCATGACCAGAGATGAGGGGGTCAAATGAGTCAACCTCCACATCAGACACGCACTTGCAACCAAGAGGGGACAAGATCAAGTCAAGGACATGTTCCAAGACATGAGTTGAATCACTCACATGACTGAAGAAATTATTCTGGGTGACCAACTCAAGGAATCCTGAAGAAAATGGATTTGACTCCAGACTGTCAACCCAATAATTGAAATCACTGCAAATAAAAAGTCCTCCAGATTTAAGAGAAAACACTTCAAGAAACTGCCCAAAGTCCTCCATAAAACCTCGATCTGTGCCCGAATGACCTAGTAGATAGACAACTGCAATTCTAATGGTATTCTGATGGAAATTTATTAATACTTCCATAAATTCAAATGAAGATGGGGTCAGGTCTGAGTTTATGAGAGATACATTTGCAAGTGCTGCCGAGTAGGTGAGTGCTACGCCTCCTCGCAGATGGTCGGCAGCATACCTGAGAATACTTATAATAGAATGTGTCTTACGCAAAGCACTACGGATAATATTAATATCAGACTCATACAACCGGGTTTCAGTCAAACACAAAATGTCAAGCTCGTGCTAATCTAAAGTTTCATTAACATAGTGTATCTCATTACGAATGGAACGCATATTTAAAAGACCCAATCTTAACTGGTTCAAGAGGGAGTTAGTCAGTTTTTTGAATGGTCAAAATTGGTGTGTCCAATCAATCTATTCCTATGAGAAATCATAATTGGACAGTCTCTACTTGATGCAAAATGGGCAACCAACTGTGGATTAGAATTAGCTCTTCCTTAAGACGGAAGAGCAGTTAATTCATTTGGGAGAATTTCTGTTACTACAGTCCTTAGATTTATGGGATCTAGCATAAAAAACACATTTATGTTCATCATTTCTTCTAGAACACCTCTCACATGTACAAGTATAACCAAAGCCCTGACGGTTTTGACACTGTGTAACCCAGAATCTGGCAAAAACACTTCATCTTGTAAGATCCACACAGATATAGTTGCCCTGTTCTACCATGGAGGATCTCACCTCTGGCGACATCTTCAAGAGAGCAGTTTTAGTGTTATTCCTTGTTTTTGTGAAGAGAAGGTTGAGGGTACAACCTCGATCAATGCACATCTAAATTTATTTGATTTTTCTCAGAATGTTTGAGATCATGTCAGAGTCACCCAAGGAAGAGGAAAGGCCCATCCACGGTTATTTTTAGCAGCATTTCTTCTGACTCTGATATGCAAAAAGTGCCATCAGAGCCAAACTGATCACTCGGTACCCCATTTGCTTCACCTTTGGCTTGGCTGATGGAAACTTCATTACTAGCCTACCAGCCTTGGTCTAAAGGCAGCTATCAACCGATACCCAGTTAAGTACACCACTGATGTCTTCTGGTCCCAACTGGCTTGTCAGAGCATTGGCACCACTCTTTCATTTTATGATCACTACCTGTTGACAATGAATGGCTTTTTTCTAGCCATGATCACTGATCTCCACCAAGCCCCCAGGCAGATCCTTCCCTCCCCCCACGAAAGACCTGCAAACAGCATCTGCAGATGACTTGGCCAGGTCTTGGGTGACAGCCTTGGGTGATGAGACCTTGGTCTCCAGTGTCTCCAGTCTATTTAAAACACCTCTGATAGCCTGAAAGATCGGCCCAATAACTTCATCTTCTAGCTCATTTTTGGTGACACTACGCCCTCCACCAGCCAAGACAATGCTACACAGCCAGCGAAAGCCCAGCTGGTGGCTCTTCTTCGTAAACGAATAGTTGTTTGCATCCATATTTTCACATGCCAAATGAACCCACTTGCTGCAGTAGATGCACTTCAGTGCTTATGCACTTCTTGCTACAGACTTACTGCAACGAGGGCACTGGTGTTGTTTGCTAATGGTTGGCAGAAAACAACAACAACAACAACAACAACAGCACCAGCAAAAAGTACAGTAATCTGTCCAATATCTGACGTAATACAGTACAGCCAAAGGCGTGTCCAGAAGGTGGGATCGTCTCGATACTGGGACCCTGTCTCCTGGACTAGTACTTATGGACCCTAACCCACCCTAACTCAGAAAACCACCTACATTACTCCCTACCAGACATGCATACACCTATTTAAGACCCTATTCACACAAATAAGGGACAGAAAGCATGAAATAAATGAAAAGGAGCCAAAGAATGAGGATTTAGAGGTGAGTATGGAAAATATTTAGCAGCTGACAGGGTACTGTAACTCCCTACCAGACATGAACAGCACCTATTTAAGACCCTAATCACACACGTAAGTGACAGAAAGCATGAAATAAATGAAAAGGAACCAGGGAATGAGGAATTAGAGGTGAGGATGGAAAATATTTAGCAGTATCCAGGGCACTTACAACACATCCGTGGGCTGTTACGGAGATTAACCCACCTCCAGTGTTGTGCTGCACTTAATCCACTGCACTCTGAATTCTAATTTCTTAACACTGTACAACACTGTAAATTCCCATGTGGTCTAGTGGCGAGGTATTGCAGTTTATTCACTGTTTATTCACAAAAATGAGCATGTGCAGCAGCCACTGCGACGAGCACCTACTCCCGATGGTAGTTAGACAGTAACTGGGGAGGGGAGCGAAGCAGGGGGCCGCTATCTACGTGGCAAAACACAACTGATCGGCACCACACGCCAAGTTCAAAATATGGTTGAAAAAATGTTGATTTTTTTTCCTTTTTAAAGTTTTTTGGCCTTTTTTGGGTTTCGAAGGCCCGGGCCCATGGGGTGTCCAGATACTGGGCATCCAGATAAAGAGATTACTGTACATACAGTACAACCCAGGATAAACCTGGGTAGCGCTGCTCCTGTTTGTGCCACCCTAATTTAGGGGAAAAAAGAAAACTGAAAAAGCACAAAGAACAGAAATTAAGCAACAGGGTATCTGCGAGGTCACCATGAGCAGATGGGGTACAACTTGACTACCCTTCTATGAAAGGTAACCCAAACCGAGGTGCCACAAAAGTGCCGAGATGGAATTTTACGACTTTTTCCACTTCGAGCTATATAGCAGCAGTAAATACGTCACTTAGACAAGACCTCATTGGTTACAATACTGGCACTGTGCAGAGATTAAAAGATTATGATACTGCCACTGCGCAAAGACTAAAAGATTAAAATCAAACATAAAATACAATACCGAAAGCTTTGCCATTGCACTTGACATCTCAAAGGCTTTCGATCGAGTCTGGCATAAATCTTTAATTTCCAAACTGCCCTCCTACGGTTTCTATCCTTCTATCTGTGCCTTTATCTCTAGCTTCCTTTCTGGTCGTTCTATAGCCGCTGTTGTAGATGGCCATCGTTCTTCTCCTAGACCTATCAACAGTGGTGTTCCTCAGGGCTCTGTCCTATCACCAACTCTCTTCCTTTTATTCATCAATGACCTTCTAAGCCGTACATCTAACCCTATCCACTCATATGCTGATGATTCCACCCATCACCTTTCCATTCGGCTTCCGCAACGTCAATCTCAGCAGTTACTTCAACAAAAAAGGGATGGGGCTATGGCACACCTAATGTCTGACTTGGCTCGTATCTCTGATTGGGGTAAAAATCTATCTATCTATCTATTGCCAGACGCCTCAGTCCTGCACGGGGTGGCCACAAACAAATTGCCTCCATGTCACACTGTCCCCTGCCATTTCACTACCACGCTCCCAACACACACCCCCCTCTTTCATATACATCTCCACTCCATCCCTCCATCTCATCCTCGGCCACCCCCTCCCTCTCCCCCCCTCCACCTCACTCACATACACTCTCCTCATCAGACTTTCACTCTCCACATGCCCAAACCACCTTAACGTGTTTCTCCTAACGCTTCCCATCACGTCCTCAACCACACCACAACGCTCCTTCACTTCCTCATTTGTTAGTCTGTCTCTCCATCTGACTCCACATGCTCCTCTCAAATAACTCATTTCCACTGCTCTCACTCTTGACTTCTGTCCTTCCAACAGGGTCCAAGCTTCACTTCCATATGTCAGAGTTGGTATCACAATACTGTCATGTAACAACTTTTTCACTTCCATGCTCACCTCCCTGTTTCTTATCACTGCTTTCAACGAACCAGCAACCTTCCTTCCCTGCTGCACCCTTTCGAGCACTTCACCCTCCAGACTTCCATCCTTACTCATCACACTGCCCAAGTACTTAAATTCACTCACATTCTCCATATCCTTCCCATCCAATCTCACTGTACATTCACTGGCTTCACTTCTCTCGAAGACCATCACTTTACTCTTCCCTACATTCACCTTTAGATTCCGTTTCTTACACACTCTTCCAAACTCATCTACCAAGCCTTGTAGCTCCCCTTCGTCTTCACTCAACAACACAGTATCATCTGCAAACAACAGTACAGGGAGTTTCCAAACACTGCCCTCTCTCACTAGGGCCGCTCCAACATCCACTGCCCGACCTTGTATCTCTTTTATAGCCCCATCCATGTACAGATTGAACGACCATGGAGACATGACACATCATTGTTTCAATCCAACCTTCAAATGGTAAAATTCACTCAGTTTGCCATCCACACGCACTGCAGCCTTAGCACCCTCATACATACTCTTCACTGCCTTCAGCAACTTCCCATCCACTCCATATATTCTTAATACCTTCCACAAACATTGTCTATCCACCCTGTCATATGCTTTCTCCAGATCCATGAAGGCTGCATACAACTTCTTGCCCTTCTCTAGAAACTTTTCCACTAAGGATCTAAGAATGAATATCTGGTCTACACAACCTCTTCCCTTCCTAAAACCTCCTTGTTCTTCTCCAACTAATTCCTCTGTAATTTCCCTAATTCTGTTAATAAGTATCCTAACATATAATTTTCCTATTACACTGAGAAGGCAAATGCCCCTATGATTAACACACACTGCTTTTTCTCATTTCCTTTGTACAGAGGAATAATTATACCTGACTTTTGCAGGTTTAAACGTACAGAAATGACAATGATTAGGTGGATGTGCAGTGCGTCCCTGGGTGCAAGGCCTGGAGGGGCTGGGTTTACGATGGAAGAGTTGAGAGGTAGGATGGGACTGGAGTGTATTGGTGTTGTGATGAGGAGAGGTAGGCTGAGGTGGTTTGGACGTGTGGAGAGGATGGGGGATGATAACTGGGTAAAGAGGGTGAGAAGTGTTAATATTGGGGGAGGGGTTGGGAGGGGTAGACCGAGAAAGACATGGGACGAGGTCATTAAGTGTATGATTACCACACACTGCTTTTTCTCCTTTTCCTTTGTACAGAGGAATAATTATACCTGACTTTTGCCGGTTTAAACGTACAGAAATGACAATGATTAGGTGGATGTGCAGTGCGTCCCTGCGTGCAAGGCCTGGGGGGACTGGGTTTATGATGGAAAAGTTGAGAGGTAGGATGGGACTGGAGTGTATTGGTGTTGTGATGAGGAGAGGTAGGCTGAGGTGGTTTGGACATGTGGAGAGGATGGGGGATGATAATTTGGTAAAGAGGGTGAGAAGTGTTAATATTGGGGGAGGGGTTGGGAGGGGTAGACCAAGAAAGACATGGGACGAGGTTATTAAGTGTGACTTAAGGGTTAAGGGACTGAAGAGGAAGGCTGCCAGGGATCGAGCAGCATGGAAAGCCGCCTTTAGGTGACCAAGGCCGACGCATGCAAGCATGTTGGAGCCTTCAAAAACGAAATGAAACGAACTTCCAATACTCTTGGACTCTACCCTCCTCCGAAGCCAATCTGCACACCTTCCACATCCATTCTATTACTATCTCTCCCCCATGCTTCAGCATTTCACCACACACTCCATCAATTCCTGGGGCTTTCCCCATTTTACCTTCCTTCATTGCTGCCACCACTTCCATCCTACTGATTTCTTCCTCTCTTCTCACAACCGTCCTTCTCCCTGCCATTCCCCAGCCACTTATACTTACATTACTTTCATTCTCTATGTTCAACAGGTCATTAAAGTGTTCTCTCCATCGGTTTACTTTTTCTCCCTTCTCCACTAGTAATCTACCATTTTTATCTTTCACACCCCCACTGACTTCGTTGGCACCCTGTCTAGCTCTCTTTACCTCCTTCCAGAACATTTTCTTACATTCCCTCCACTTTGCACTCAAATTCCTTCCAAATTCTTCATCCACTCTCTTCTTACTCTCGTTTACTAATCTTTTCACCTCTCTCCTCCTCACTACATATAACTCTCTCGTCTGTCTCTCAGCTTCTTCGACGCCCCTGTTCCTCATCCACTCATTATATGCTTTCTTCTTTTGTGCCACAACCTCTCTCACCTCTTCAGTCCACCATGCTGTTCCCTGAACCCCCTTTTGTCTTCTCTTCACCCCACACACCACCTCACATGCTGCACAGATTTCTTCTGTGAATACCTCGCACACACCTTCTACGTCCCCCATCTGCTCCAATCTATATTTACCCAATCACTCCTCCACTTCTCTTTTATATTCAGCCTTTATTCCATCCTCTTGTAACTTTTCTACCCTCCTTGCAACAAGTACTTCCTCCTGTCCTTCCCTTCTTCTCTTCCTCCATCTTGTTTGAATTCTGATTCTGGCCACCACCAAGTGGTGGTCAGAAAGTCCACTCCCCCAACCTCTATATACTCTTGAATCCATTACACATCTTCTCATCCTTTCATCCACACACACATAGTCAATCATTGACTTCCGTTCATTCATTCCACCGTCCTCTCTTCTCACCACTCACCATGTATACCTATGGATCATTTTGTGCCTGAAGAGGGTATAGGGTATTAGCTACCACTAACCCCCTCCCAGCACAAATGTCTAAATAAAAAAAATAGTCTTGTTATTTTTAATGCATCAAAAACTCAATTCTTACACTTATCAACCCAACAAAATCTTCCTCAGGATTACCCACTAATGTTTAATAATGTCCAGTTCTGTCCTGCATCATCCTTGAACATGCTTGGGGTTTCATTCTCTCGGGATTTGTCTTGGAAAGAACATATTACATCTCTTGTGAAATCTGCTTCCAAGAGATTAGGTGTGTTAAGCCGATTCCAAACATTCTTTACCCCTGCACAGTTGTTGACCTTGTACACGGGTTTTATTCGCCCGTGTATGGAGTACAACTCTCGGGTGTGGGGAGGCTCCCCACATGCAGCTCTTCTCAATAGGGTGGAGTCAAAAGCTTTTTGTCTTATTAACTCTCCTCCTCTTACTGATTCCCTTCAACCTTTGTCTCTTCGCCACACTGTTGCATCTTTATCTCTCTTCTATCGCTACTTCAACGGTCACTGTTCCTCTGAACTGTATGCTTGCATCCTCCACCTCTACGACGGGCACGTAGTACCTGTCTAGCAACAAACTCTTATCCCTTTTCTGTCCAACTCTCTAATGCAAGAGTTAACCGTTACTCCCAGTCCTTCATTTATGCAACTGGTCAACTCTGGAACTGTCTTCCTCTGTCTGTATTTCCTACTTCCTATGATCTCCAGTCTTTCAAACGCAGTGTGTCCAGGCATCTCGAAATGAACGGATCTTGAATTTGGCTCTCTTTCGTATTGTTTTTGCTTTTTCTTGGAAGAAACAGTATAGGCCTGTGGCCTTTGGTTCCTTCTTCCTTGTCTTAAAAAAAAAAAAAAAAAGTTATACAGTACATAATAATAATCAAACTGGGCTCACCTGGTGTTGGCATCAATGGAAGGCAGATACACACAGACACATCCTCACTCTATAGTAGTTAAAGCACTAGGGCACAGAGCACTAACAGGCCACAAGGTTAGTAATAGCACTACAACAAGTGGGGCATGGGAGGCCAGAGACTAAGTCATAACACTAGGGTTTAGCCACCGTGTCGGTCACAAGAGCAATGCGCACAGATACGTCCTCACTGTATGGTGTCCATGGGAGAGACTGAGAGAGCAATGACAGGCTCAGCGCACAGGGTGGGACGCTTCCACAACATACTGTGATTGGCTGGCAAGTTGTGGGGTCTGCCCACACACCGTTTGGTCCCATGTCTGAGTTGGATGATACACCTCACTGCTGGAAAGTACATAGTATTGCCAATTGCTTCCCATGTCTGAGCTAGATGATACATCTTGCCACTGGTAAGCGCATAGTACTGCAAATTGCTTCCCATTTCTGAGCCAGATATTTCTTAATTTCACCAGATACCATTTTAACAGAGCTGAGCAAAAGGTGCCGGATACTGCAATGATGGACAATTGAGAGCTTGCTGTATATACAACTTCCCCATCTTGTCTCCTCTTGTCACAGGAGGTACATGGCTGCTTGCAACATATAAGTTTAACATGAGAGACCATAACATCTCTTAAGCCACACCCACCTACCCCTCCCCAAAACAACTTCAAGACACCTTTCAATAAGCATGAAACATTCTAACTTTTTTTCTCCTATGTCCCAAAGAAAGAAGTAACATACCTACTGTAATTCATACCCATCATATTTAAAATTTACACAGATTTTGCGAATAAGTGACACTGTACATATGTTAATGTAGCACCTGAGTAAGTGATGCAACTGTTTTGAACCAGTTAAACCAGACAGCTGGTGGACTTGCACTGGCATGTAAATTCAACATTACACCTGTATTCACCCTCTCAGTATTTCTTATTTTCAGTGTTTCATCTTTGCTCCTCCACCACTATATCTTGATATTTGTATGCTGTGATGCCAATACAGCAGAGTTTAATATAACACATACCAAATGAGGGAAACAGATACTGTATTAATGACATATTGTTTTCCATTTATTCTTGCTACCACCAAACAAGGTGTACATATAACTTAAGGTAGGCCTCATGTAATTAAGAGGTTAATGAAGGCTATATCCGATTCCTCCAAATAAAAAATTCACCGAGCTAAATTAAAACTCCGGAACGTTGAGAGAATAAGAAATACATCACTGGAGTGAAGGGGTTAAGTTATGCTGTAAAAGATAACACCATCAGCCAGTGCCCATTAAAATACCATCTAGTAACAGTTTCAGTATCCTGGAAATATCATTATTTCATCATCCTATTGTCTCAACCATAAATGAAATTAATAGTCCCACTGTACTAACTGGGTTTTATCGTTAGGGCTTACCCGAAACTGCTGTCTCAGTCTTTAAGGGAGGTACAGGAGATGAGTAAGCTTGTGAAAGGTTAAGTATAAAGGACAAGGAACATCTGCACTCTGTGCTGGGATTAAATCCCTTCACACTGTCATCACATAGTCATCACATAACCTACCTAGTAAATATTAATCACAGTAATGAGTTACATAAATACTATAAACACCCACAATATTTGTGACTAGCTGAAATCACCAGATATGTTTAAAGCAATAATGCAGGAATCCTAAAGAAAAAATAATGCATAAAACCACTCATTACAGTTAAAATTAAAACCTGACTATTAACTACACCAAGTAGTCTGTCAGTGTCTTCAACATATGAGTACACCAAATGAGACATCTAATAAAACATCATCACCATCATTTTTTTTCTCCATCTTTCATTTGGAGATGACCTTCTCAGAGCGCTATCACCAGACCACTTATGGGACATGAATTAAAGGAAATAACTTTCCCAGTTCTAATCTCCCTCCCATTGTGATGGAGCTAAAAAGCAGCTTATATCAAACAAGGCATTTTACTTTAAAAATACACTTTTAGATTACTTAAACTTAATTAACAAGTAAAAACACCACTGAAACAATTTATAAATGAAGTAAAGCATTAACCAATAATACCTATCATAAAATAAGTCACAAATACTGTACTTGGTTGCTAATGGAATGTCAAGGAATTATATCAGTCAAGTGTAAGGAAAATTGTTTAGTTAACTCTTTCATGGAACAACTTCTTCCTTGTCCTTCCCACGACCAGCTAACAAATGAACTGGTTTTGGCTGGCACTGGTGTGAGAAATTTCATGGATAACAAAGTCTTCAGTGGCAATGTAGCAACAACAGTGAGAGCAAAAAATACCCATCAATGCTGAAAATGAAAGAACTGTACCAAGAAGCACTCAATGATGTTCAAATAACTGTCATTCTTTCATCAGCAATGCTAATGAATACAGTACAAGTACTGTACTGTCAAATGCTCAAATCACAACACCAATACTTGAGTCATGCTATATGAAGATACTTTAAACACATTTTCAGAAAATGAGTATACAAAAATTGTTGAATTCTGAAGAGACTGCAGCTCAAATTCCTCCACTATACTGGTGTATCTTTTTAAAATTTGTTCTTGCTATCTGATGTATTTAAATTCTTATTCTTGCTATGTTATATTGTTTTTATTAAAATCAGAAGACTTTTCAAACTAGACAAGTTAGATGCAGACTGCATTAACTTCCTTCCCTATAGGAGTTGCATCCAAAGTTCAATAAATCTGAAGGTGGGAAAAATAAAGTCAAAGGGAAGTATCTGTATTGAGAGAGTTACAGGCAAAATGAAAATCTGATTCACATTCCCTGATAAGCACTAACCGATACCATATGAATTTAGAGTATGTGACCTTGAACAGTGTGATTCTCCAGTCATCAAAACAATGTCATCATCCCAAAATAAACAGTACACAGTAAGACTGGCCAAGATCAATTAATCCTTGATTGAAAACTGCATTTGTCACACTGACCTCTGTTACGCTAACAAACAACCATGTAAGTGGTAATAACAAGTACCATTAAATTTTGCTGTTTTACTGTTCTTTTATTTATTATTCTATTTTTCTGTTCTTCTATTTATTGTTCATTGTCCAGCAGCTTCAGAAAAAATATACAGGAAAGAAAAGGGAACTGTACTATGTTTTTGTTGATTTGGAGAATGTCTTTGACAGAGTCCCCAGAGAGGTGGTGAAGTGAGCAATGAGAAAGCTTAGGATCGAGGAGTGGCTGGTTAGGGTGGTTATGGCCATGTATGTGGGTGCTCGCACCCAGGTAAGAGTGAATGGAGATTTGAGTGATGAGTTTTCTGTGATGTTGGCATGCATCAGGGGTCAGTTTTGAGTCCCTTGTTGTTTATCATGGTACCTGAAGCCTTCTTGCATGACTTCAGAAATGGACTCCTGTGGGAGATGTATGCTGATGATCTGGTGTTGAGTGCAGAGAATGAAAGGGAGGCAAAAGAAAGATTTAGGAAGTGGAGAGATGGTATGTGGCACAAGGGCTTAAGAGTAAATGCAGATAAAACAAAAGTGATAGTATCTAGGGTTGGTGGCACAGTACTGTCAAAGAAGAGGGAAAGTGGCCATGTGCAATTTGCCACAAGGGTGTGGGAGGTAATTCTATCTTGTGCAGTGTTTGTGATAATGGGTGCATTAGAGATGTAGTGGTATTAGAGGTAGACTGGGAGACAATGCTGATTTTATGTGTGAGTTGTGTTGGGGAGAGCAGGTGGAGATTGTCAGGCGTGAAAGGATTGACCTTACTGTGAGTCTCTTGAGTGTGTGGAAGAGTTTTGTTACTTGGGAGACATGTTATGTCCTGGAGGTAGGGCTGAAGCTAGCTCTGTGGCTAGGGTGATGAGTGGTTGGAAGAAGTTCAGGGAGCTGTTGCCTCTCCTGACACTGAGAGGGCTCTCCCTACGTGCTAAGGGATATTTGTATGCAGCATGTGTTAGGAGTGTAATGCTGTATAGTAGTGAGACTTGGGCAGTAAAGGAAGAGGATATTCACAGGCTCAAACATACAGGAATGACAATGTTTAGGTGAATGTGCATCCCTGAGTGCAAGGTCTGGGGGGGAAGAGTTGAGAGGTAGGATGGGAGTGGAGTGTATTGGTGTTGTGATGGGGAGAGGTAGATTGAGGTGGTTTGGGCATGTGGAGAGGATGGGGGATGATAATTGGATGCAGAAATTGAGAAGCATTAATATTAGGGGTGAGGTTGTGAGGGGTAGACCAAAAAAGACCTGGGACGAGGTCATTAAGTGTGACCTCAGGGTTATGGGACTGGACAGGGAGGCTGCCAGAGATCAAGCAGCATGGAGATCCGTCATTAGGTGACCAAGGGCGACACATGCAAGCATGCTGGAGCCTTAAAAAATGAAACGAAACAAAAAGAACTGGTAAAAAAACATTTAGTGTTTATCTTCAGACTATATAGTACTATACCAAGATACAAAACAGACCCCCTCAGATAGCTGAAATACAAGTGTGGAAAAGTATACAGTTTTTCCATTAGATATCCACCCAATAGCCAGTTATGAACATTAGCTATATCATCATCCTTTCCCCTAATTAGTTTGATATATCCAACGTCTATTGTACTGCAATACTTTGTATTTACAGTAATTACAATAGCCCCTCTGCTTACACAATGCCCATTAACAGTTCCAAAATCTGACATGGTGTTTTCAAACTACCCATCTGGTGACATCTAAGCTGGTATCTTGGTCACTCTCTTCACCTTTGTACAGAATCTGACAGGTCTGAGGCCTGCACCTAAAACCCCTAAATAAGAGTTTGGGTCAAAGAGGGTTTTTAGTTGATAAGCTGAAGTCTATCATGATGAGATTTTTCCCACTTTTTTGTTCCTTAGAATTTTTAATGTTGAAGTGTCATGTCTGCTTTACCTCAAAACAGTAGTCTATGCCTTTAAGAAGCATATCTGTAGTCTAGCTGGGCTCACTGAGGGTTTTTGATTGGAAAATTGGGGTCTATCATGGTGAAATTTTTTCCATTATTTCCTCCACTTTAAGCCTTTTAATGCCACTTTCATATGTCTGCTTAATCTCTATACAGTAGGCTATGCACTTAGAAAGCACAGCTTTAGTTTAGTTGGGGTTACAGAGGGCTTTTAGTAGGCAGGTTAGGGTCTGGCTAGAGACTTGGATAATACATAAATTATATTTTAATGGATTATAGGGGTCTGCTTACACAGACCATGTGTGTGCAGTCCACATGTTAACACTAGCCGCATAAGAGGAGGTACGGTAGTATAGGGGCCATCAAATCATGCATATCAGGTCTAGTAAAGTAGCCATCGGGACTTCGCATAAATTCGCTAACACAGGGGTACAGTACAGTACAGTAGTTACCTAGATTTGTTAATTCACCTACCCAAAATAAGAAGGAATTAACTACACAATGCTCAAGTCAGAGTTAACCCCCTGAATCAGGGTCATGTTTGTTTTAGCTAAGTTTCATTACTACCGTACAATTATAATCAACTTGATAAATGCTTCTTATGGTGATGTGGCCCCAGAATCACCTGGATGTGAACCTAATTGACTACAGGATGAAGATGTCCTTCTACAGGCAAATAACCTCCTTTCAGGGGATAGGGAAGAAGCTCAGGGGTGATTGTAAACTAGGCATCCCCACTCAAGTTATATCTGTGCTACTGCAAGATGGTTCCCATCTCCAGCACCTTTAACATTTGGATAAAACTAACGTTTCTCAACAACTTCACCTTGGGAACCTTGATGAGACTGAAATGACAGGGAAACTTTTTACTGCACCTTTGAGAAAATTCAGGTTGTGAAGTTGTGAAGTCTCAAACTTTTTACTGCACCTTTGAGAAAATTCAGGTTGTGAAGTTGTGAAGTCTCAACAATTCAAACACTGAAACTTCTGTATCCCCCCACCCCCCCATTGGCATCCCCACTGAAAAACTGAGTTCCCTATTGGAGGAAGCAGTTGACCAGACCCAGACAAAAATAACAAGTCCCCTAACAGATAAGTGATTATTTTTTTCCCCTACAACTCACAAATTATAATGTGTAGAGCTTTAAAAATAATTAGGGACCACTTTTTCTCACTGAGCCCTACCCTCCCACATGATCCCAACTGGCCAACCTCAAGTTTCATCACCAAGCAAAAGGTTCAGTTTGCAACTGTTTAATCCCAGCTTATGCTCCTATTTTACACTGAACTCCTCTCCCCCATTATGCATACCTGACATACACAATTCCTTTATGCAAGGTGGCCACAACCATGACCAAGACCCCTGTTACATGCCACTGACCCAATTTGTGCAGGCTGATCTTTGTTGAAAATTCCAGAGATCATCAGTGTTTGACCAATTTCTGCCTTACTGTTCCAACTTTTGTGACAAATTAGTACATATAGTGAAGCAATAAAACAGTCAACCTAAAAAAATAAAATAACCAATGTAAGGTAGTAGTTCAGTAGGCCCACCATTTATGTGACTAATTGGGGGGTAGACAGGCAGCTTTAATGATGACTATGTAAATGATGCTGTAAGACCCATTATAAAACAGTATGGCAAGTGAGGGGGGGGGGGGAGATCTAGAAAATTATTTATAAAGTCCTTATTATGGCCCTGTTGAAAGCTGTAGCACCAAACACATTCATACACACTCACAGATCAACATCAGGCATATTACATACTGACTGTACAGGAATAATGATACAGCAATAACCAGGGCTGTGAAGTTGGAGTTGGAGTCAGAAGCAATTATGATGATCCTGGAGTTGGAGTCAGAGTCAGTAAAAAAGTCCCGACTCCAACCATTAGTAAAGAAATTTTAAACATGATGTAGATATAATGTAGAGCTATTGCCTTTAGAATGAGAGCTCCTTCGGCTTTATTTCTTGTTGTTGCTGCAATTCTTTTTTCTTCTCTCTTATTTTCCACATTTTATGTAGGACCTGTTTGTTGTTCTCCTGTTCTTCATTTATATTGAACATAAACATAGGTGCTGCCATCTGTCGGCAGAATGACAAGAACATAATGTAAACAGACACCATGATCAGAAGATTTCCCACAGAGTGAATGTGTCTGGATAATTTCTTGATTCAAGAGTCTAGAGGTGAGTTTCTTTAATATGAAATTACTAGGAATGAAATGGTTATAGTATAAAGTGACATGGAGGCATCTACCAGTGCCTGTAAGCTGTGTGGTGGGAATTTTGAGCATGTGCAAGTCAGTGAAGATCCATCATGGCAGATTTATTGTAGAGAAAGTCTAAGGGGTCAGAGTCAGAGTTGGACATACAAGAAATCAAGGAGTCAGAGTCGGAGTCGGAGGCTGGTGTTTCGGGTATCGACTCCACAGCACTGGTAATAACAATGGAATTTAAATTCACCTTGAGACTGTAGCAGAGATGATTAAGCTGTGTTATGAAATTCTTCAAGTTACACATACAGCAATCAAATTTACGTCAAAATTCTGCAATTCAATACGAATGGGGGGTTTGTGAAGCTGCCTACTGCTAGAGGCCACCACTGTTAACAGCTTCTCTGCCCCGAGTATGTGATCAATTACTGTGGATTTTCTCTGTTGATGTGAGAACCTGTGTGGCAAAATACCATCATACACTTTTGAAATATTCAAAATGCTTCGTAACAAAAAAATAACAGAGGAGAATACATTGCTCTCGTTGTTTTATTTCCCTGAAAACGAAGCCCGAATTTTGAAAACCTGGCAGTTATATATTTCTTTTTGCCGTTTTATCCAAGCACTTGTTTTGCTTGTGTCAGTCTCTCTTTTGGTGGAAATTTAATAATGATGTCTTAAATTATTCTACATCAGCCATCCAAGCTCAGAGACTGTCCCCGTTCCAAGATTACTACCTATCCATCTATCTATAGCCCCACACCCTAATCCCGCAAAGGGTGGCCGCAGACAAAACACCTCCAAGTCGCTCTGTCACCCACTATTTGCCTACCCTCCCCCCAGGTCACTCCCCCCTCCCTCATATACCTCTCAACTCCATCCCTCCACCTCATCTTCAGTCTTCCCCTCCCTCCACTTCACCTATATACACCCTCTTAGTCACTCTTTCATTCTCCATTCTCTCCACATGTCCAAACCACCTCAGTGTACTTCTCCTAATCTTCTCAACCACATCCACATCCATCCCACAATGTTCCCTCACTTCTTCATTTGTCAACCTGTCCCTCCATGTCATTCCACATGCTCCTCTCAAATAACTCATTTCCACTGCTCTCACTCTTGAATTGTTACCCTCTAGCAAGGTCCATGCCTCGCTTCTATACATCAGGGTAGGGATCACAATACTATCATGCAGTGACTTCGTGATTTCCATACTCACCTCCCTAATTCTCATCATTGCTTTCAGTGAACCAACAACCTTCCTTCCCTGCTGTACCCTTTCAAGTATTTCACCTCCCAAACTTCCATCCTTATTCATCACACTACCCGAGTACTTGAATACACTCTATCTATCTATCTATTGCCAGACACCTTAATCCCGCACGGGGTGGCCACAAACAAATCGCCTCCATGTCACTCTGTCCCCTGCCATTTCACTACCGCGCTCCCAACTCACACCCCCCCCTCTCTCGTATAACTCTCCACTCCATCCCTCCATCTCATCCTCGGCCTCCCCCTCCCTCTCGCCCCCTCCACCTCACTCACATACACTCTCCTCGTCTGTCTTTCACTCTCCATCCTCTCCACATGCCCAAACCACCTTAACGTGTTTCTCCTAACGCTTCCCATCACGTCCTCAACCACACCACAACGCTCCTTCACTTCCTCATTTGTTAGTCTGTCTCTCCATGTGACTCCACATGCTCCTCTCAACTCATTTCCACTGCTCTCACTCTTGACTTCTGTCCTTCCAACAGGGTCCAAGCTTCACTTCCATCTGTCAGAGTTGGCATCACAATACTGTCATGTAACAAATTTTTCACTTCCATGCTCACCTCCCTGTTTCTTATCACTGCTTTCAACGAACCAGCAACCTTTCTTCCCTGCTGCACCCTTTCGAGCACTTCACCCTCCAGACTTCCATCCTTACTCATCACACTGCCCAAGTACTTAAATTCACTCACATTCTCCATATCCTTCCCATCCAATCTCACTGTACATTCACTGGCTTCACTTCTCTCGAAGACCATCACTTTACTCTTCCCTACATTCACCTTTAGATTCCGTTTCTTACACACTCTCCCAAACTCATCTACCAAGCCTTGTAGCTCCCCTTCGTCTTCGCTCAACAACACAGTATCATCTGCAAACAACAGTATAGAGAGTTTCCAAACACTACCCTCTCTCACTAGGGCCGCTCCAACATCCACAGCCCGACCTTGTACCTCTTTTATAACCCCATCCATATACAGAATGAACAACCATGGAGACATGACACATCCTTGTTTCAATCCAACCTTCAGATGAAAAGATTCACTCAGTTTGCCATCCACACACACTGCAGCCTTAGCACCCTCATACATACTCTTCACTGCCTTCAACAACTTCCCATCCACTCCATATATTCTTAATACCTTCCACAAACCTTGTCTATCCACCCTGTCATATGCTTTCTTCTAGTCCATGAAGGCAGCATACACTTTCTTTCCCCTCTCTAGATACTTCTCCACTAAACATCTTAGAACAAATATCTAATCTACACACCCTTTTCCCTTCCTAAATCCCCCATGTTCTCCAGCTAACTCCTCTGTTATATGCCTAACCCTATCAATAAGTCTTCTACCATATATTTTTCCAGTCACACTAAGAAGGCAAATACCCCTGTGGTTACCACATACTTCTCTCTTCCCTTTTCGTTCGTATAAAGGAACAATTATACCTGACTTACAGTACTCTGGAACCCTTCCCTCTTCCCAAGCCAGTCTACACAACTTTCATATCTACTCCACAACAATCTCACCCCCATACTTCAGCATTTCACAACACACTCCATCAATTCCTGGGGCCTTTCCCATCTTGATCATCTTCATTGCTTTCACTACTTCCACCCTACTGATCTCTTCCTCCCTCCTCTTCTTCTCCCAGCCATTCCCCAACCACTTGTACTCGCACTGCTCTCACTCTTTACATTCAACAAATCCTCAAAGTGCTCCTTCCATCTCCTCAATTTCTCTCTCTTCCCCACCAGTAATCTATTATTCTCATCTTTCACTCCCCTACAATATCCCCTTTCACGCTGTCTTACTTTCTTTACCTCCTTCCAAAACAATTTCTCATTCTCCCTCCATTTTACACTCAGATTCCTCCCAAGATTTGATATGACTTATTTGAAAGTGATGGTAGCAAGTTTTCCTACGGGGATAAGTCACAATCAAATCTTGGAATGGGGACTGTCTCTGAGCTATGACGGCTGATGTAGAATAATTTAATACATCATCATTAAATTTCTGCCAAAAGAGAGACTGACACAAACAAAACAAGTGCTTGGTTAAAACTATAGTATATATCAAACATTTCAGGAGGCAAGAATTAACTCAGTTTTGTAGCAGTATCATTAAAAATGACAAAAAGAAACATATGTGTTAGGTTTTCAAAATTCAGGCTTCGTTTTCGGGGAAGTAAAACAACAAGAACATTGTATTCTCCCGTTATAATTTTGTTATGAAGCTTTTTCAATACTTCATAGTGTATGATGGTATTTAGCCACACAGGTTCTCACATCAACAGAGGAAAATCATGGTAATTGAACATATTCCCACAACAGAGAAACTGTTAACACTGAGAGAGTAAGTATGTAAGTAAGTAAGTATTTATTGACCACAATATCCAGTTACACATACAAGATTTCAAGCAACGATAAACCTTAACAAGATAAACTGCACATCAGATATTAGCAAATAATTATGGTCCACAAAACAAGAGAAGTATTAAAGGGTTGATCAGTGCACCTATATATCCTCAAAGAAAGCAGGAAATCATTACATTTCTGATTTGTAACATAACTACAATTTGACCAATCACGTTTTTTTTGCAAAACAAATTTTTCCAGTCATTTAAAGTATGATGGTTAGAATAAAAACATACAAAATGAAGTAAATACACTTGAATAACATAGGGTATGGTAAACATTATAGCACACTAGCCAAAACAGGAAAGGACCTTATACATTATCTCCTCGATAGGAAAGTGAGCATCGTCACCAATAATTTGACTCCAGGAAGTAAAATTATACCCTACACGTATGTGCTGAGTCAGTGGACACACCTCCAGTACGTACAACTCTGTTTGCACATCACCACACGGACAGAGCCGCTCTGCCACCGGGAGGCGTCCCCGACCACGCCGATTCCAACGGCCCGTCTCAATCGCCAGATTATGACTGACTACTCGCAGCCGACTAAATGCCATTCTGTGTACCTCATTGGTTTTACCACGACATTTATAAATCCCGTGAACTGTTAAGGTTGGGTTCAACACATTATAAATTAGTCTTCTAGAAGATGTAGAGTTAGAAATTGATTGCTTTAAAGATTCAATGCCGACTTTAATATCATCAACCGAATTATCAATTAAACTCTTAATCTATCTACTTGTTGGTGTGTTGGTTGCCATGGTCAGCCTGACAGCGTGCACCCACGGGTCATCTGGCATACCCTGCCTCTCCCCCCACAGTCGCTGGAAAAGCTTCCTCTGCCTTGCTAGTACTAAAGATTTCAGTGGCAGGTACCCAAGTTCCACGTAACAAATATCCGTGCACGCCGTCATACGAGCACCCAGCAGCTGTTTAATACCCCAGTTATACAATTTATCCATTGGTCTCAAGTTCCCACTGAACCAGGACTCACAGCCATATAGAACAGTTGACATTAAGGCTGCTTCAAACATTTTCTTTTTAACATAAAATGGTATGTCTATATTTTTTTCCAAAAATGACACAAATTTCAGAATGTGGCACATTTTAGCTTGTGCGTGAGCGGCAATGGCGGATGACAGGGTCCCGCCACTTGTGAAAAGACTGCCCAGGTACACATACCTGTCACACCATTGCACAACCATCTCACCAACGCAGAACGGATCACGATCCCCCACCGACGCATGGATTGCAAAAAAAACTTGGTCTTGATATTATTCACAACCATGCCGTTATTTACACAGAACTGATTCAGAAATGTAAGTTTACGTTCCATCCCATGTCTCATTGTCGAGAGAAGAACAGTATCGTCCATAAGGACAAGGAGATGAAGCCACTGTAAAAAACCATCTGGTCCACAATTGGACTTTATCAACTTAATCATGCTGTCTACAAAAATGATAAACAATAAACAAGATGTTGGGACCCCTGTCTGACACCGATCCCGGATGTCACGATGGCCGTCCCAATAACATTCAAAGTAACTCCATATATCGCCATCAGTGCCGCCAACATTCGTGACCCGCACCCCAGCTCACGTAACATGCGAAACAATTTAGTGCGAGGGACCCGGTCGTACGCCACTGAAAAATCGACAAAGCAGACAGGAGGCAGACGATTTCCAGAAGTCTCCCATTTGGTAAAGAAATGAAAAAATATATAATGTTAGTTGCACCATTAACCCCTTCATTACCGAAATCAATAAGGTTTACGCTTGTAAACCTAGAAAAAGTTCTGGCGAGGAACCGATAATTGTAAGGTTTACGGTGGTAAACCTGATAAGCATAGGGAGGTATAGGAGGGTAAGAGTGTTGGTTTTGGGGTTACTAGAGAGACTTGGGTTGTAAGAACTGGCAACTTGACTCTGATGTCATTCTCCTTGTCATGGCCATGCCATGGCCATATCAGAGTCCATGCCAGGCCATGATTGACATCATTTGGGTATTTTGGATATGATTTATTATTTCAAATGTTTTGGGCATATATATAGACCTATATGGTATGATATAAACAGAAAAAAATAGTTGCACTAGGCATATCAGCACGTGGTTACCATGACAACCACCCTCCTAGGTCCCACAACCAACCAGCAGCCAGTTCTCACCCGCAACCCCTCAGTATCCCCCAAGCTGCATGCTGTGACTGTGTGTTTTTTTTTTTGGCTGTTTTTGCGTGATCATGGCGTCATCTGATACTGATGACGAATTTGATACAAAGCTTGCTAGTGAGTTAGATGAGTCTGACGACAATGAAACTCAATCAGACATCAGTGAGTGAGTCAGACGATGATTATATACCAGAAAACGACAGTGATAGCGAGAGTACGAGTGATGAAAGCGAGATAGATAATTGCTCAAATCCCAGCCCTGTAGGCTCGCCATTGTTGCAGAGTCCCTGAGGACCTGCCTTCACCCTCTTGTCAGATCCGTTTGCAGATCAAAGGCCACCTCCACTACCTACACTTCACCTGGACTTTCCCAACGTACATCCTGCAGTGTATCAACGCCACGAGGGCAACATATGAGTACTGTATATACCTTTTTATGTCTGTAAAGTCTATATTTATAGGAACAATGAAAATTTAGTAAAGTATATATATCCCTACACGTATACTACTACAGGAAATGTATTTCAAATCATGCACAGTGTACCTCGTGGTCAACATGTACTTGAGAATATAAAAGTAATATAAAATGAAAAACAGCACACTTATGATAAACGATCACCCCCCACGCACACGCATGAACTTCCGGGAATTCAGTTTGACGGAGGGAGAGCAGGGCGGCTGGGGGTGGGAGGCACGATAATGAAGGGGTTAATGGTAGGTATTGCATCAGCTGTTCACATGGTCAAGGAGATGGCCTCACATGAGTCAAGGATGCAGGTGGTGATGCTCATTCCTGATGTATCCCTGCCAAAGCAACATGTGAACAGCGGTGTTGCATATCGCAAGTTATGTATGGTTACATCATAAATGAGTGGAATAAAGAGATGTATAAAGAGACTGAGTGAATCATACTGCCGATACCAGTTATTTTACAGATACTTTTATAGCAAATGTTCACACGAAGTTGTGTCCATTGTGCCACCTCTCCATGCCAACCCTCATGCTACAAGGGTATCTGGTAGTGCTCAGGACTGGAATGTCACAGCTATATTGCAGAACTTCTGCCTATTTGAATTCTGTTATTACCCGTACTGCATCTCTCTGGAACTCCCCCAGAATTGTTTCCCCCTGAACTTCAACCTACAGCTGTTTAAGTCCAACTGATACAGTTATTTTATGAAAGGAGGATGCCAGTAATCTGGTGTATGGATTATCTTTTTATTAATTTGTTTTTCCTTCCTCTGTTCTGTTATTAAAAAAAAAAAAATGCCAGTTAGGGAAAACCAACTGGTCCCTCTTGCTGTAAGTGTCTGGACTCAGTAGCCAAACCCTGAGAGCCTGTGTTTCTGATAGGGGAATAACTGGTTGGATTATGGATGGGTGGATTATCTTATTTAGAACATTTTTCGAGTAGCTACCCATTGTTTCTTTAGAATTTTCCAGAATAATATGTGCGAGGATGGAGATTAGAGGGGAAATTGTGGATCATTTAATCTTCGTCCTGTGGTTTGAATTGTTATATAAATAAGTATTGTAGGTGGGGACACTCAACATCCATTCACTCAATGCAGTGCTGCTTTGGGTGTCTGCCCTTTCCTCTCTTCCTTCCTTCCTCTTCTGTCTTTCTTTCCTTTATTTTTGCCTATTCCTTCTTCCTACAAGTGACTTACACTCTCTCTTCTGTCTTTCCTTCCTCTTCCTTCTGCATGTGGTTGACTCCACACTAAGTATCAAGCCAAGTGGTTTCCTGTATGCCAGGAAACTATTTACTACTCTGGGTGGTAACCATATAACCAAATTGTGACACCTGGTGGTTTAGTGGGTAATTAAGGCACTCCAATTGGATTGAGCCTGTGTAGGTTTATATCCAAGGGATGGTTGGGGTTTATTGCTCAGGTAATGCCACTCAGGGATGAGTGAGGCTGGGCATTCTCATCTTAAATATTATTGCTCATGTAATGCCACTCAGGGATGAGTAAGGCTCGTCACTCTCATCTTAAATGTCAGGACCAACTTGTCTAGCTGTGGGCTCCTAAGCTCCTCATGGGGCAACATACTCAAATGATTGGATGATGGATGGATGTATGAATAACTTAAGCCTATCAGGTTTCTGGGCCGGGCAGATTATGTGTGTGCAGGAGTCAGCCATTCTTGCGCTGGCCTACATCTTTGTACCGCAATATTAGTCTTTGATCGCTCTCTGTAAATACACTTTTCATGATAGAATGTTGGTTTTGGTGTCATTTTAAAGCTGAATAGTTGTACTTTATTGCACATGTTCAAAAGAGAAAACAAAGAAAATAAAATGTCAAAATGACAAGTTGAAGTTATGTGAAAACCAAAAATTTTATACCTTGCCGTACAATAATATGGGGGGGGGGAATCAGCATTTTATTGAGCAGTAAGGTGAAAGGAAAGAGATGCACAATTTTTATGAGTCTCAGCAGCATATTCGCCTCGCGATCTTTTTCTTTGATCGGTGAGAGTATGCACACTTTTTATGATAGGATGCTGGTTGTGGTGCTATTTTGAAGTTGAATGGATGTACTTTATCGTACTATGTTCAAAAAGGGAAAACAAAGAAAATAAGAGGTCAAAATGATGAGCTGAATTTAAGCAAAAACCAAAAATTTTATACCTTGCCACAGAAAAAAAAAAAAAATCTGGTTTAAATCATGCAAAAACTACAAAACTACTACCAGCCACACACAGAGCAAGCATTCGGCAACATCATGCCTGAGTCCCTTTGTTATGACACATAAACGCGATTTATGATGAATATACAAAACTACTGCCAGCCAAGCAGAGAGCAAGCATTCTGTGACATCATGCTCGAATCTCTTTGTTATGACATGTAAACACGATTTATGGTGATTATTTTACAAAAGTATCTTAAAATGATGCATAAATGAGTCATCAGAATCTCTGAGGTTGGATCTGAAATGACTCTAAACCGTGTCACCAGAATCTCAATGGGTTATGTGGTGAGGAGCAGACTGTAGTGCCAGTCAAGCAGGGCAGTACTCCCAAGGTGGATGGAAGGCTGATGAGGAGCTGGAGCTCCTGTTTCATCAGCCCTCGGGACTAGTTCCTGACCATCCCCCCTTGCTGAACTTTTACCATGTTTGAGTAACACAGAGAGTAGGCCAGCATGCTCTCCAATACAAGTTTCTCTAACTGTCAACACCAAACTACATGCACAGCACACACTACACTTCCTTCTCAAAATTAAAAAAGAAAAGAAAAATGGCAGTATCCAGACAAGCCTCGGAGTCCCCAGGGGGTGGACCATAATGCCCCCACCATCCGCCCCTCTCCCGGTGATGACTCAACGAGATGCCTAGAACCACTGTCTGACTCACTCCCTCTTCATTTCTGCAACATTCGTGGCCTTTCCTCTAACTTTCACTCTGTTGAGCACTACCTCTCCTCCTCTAAACCTCACCTTCTCTTCCTGACAGACTCAGCTGTCTGAGGCAACTGATAGCAAACCCTTTTCTGTATACTCCTACTTTCTCTATACTCATTTCAAAGCCAATGGTGGTTGTTGTGTATATGTACGCAACAACTTATCATGCTCTCGTGTTCCTGAACTTGATTCTTCTGAATTCTCTACTCTCTGGCTTCGGCTTTCCTGTCATTCTCTGACTAAATATATCTAAGCTGTTTACTTATCCCTTAACTCTACTGACTATGAAAAATTCTTTGACTACATTACTTCTGCAATGGAACACATTCTATCCATTTCTCCTTTCTCTGAAATCTCCATTCTAGGAGATTTCAATGTTCACCACCACCTTTGGTTCTCCTCTCCTTTCACTGATCCACCTGGTGAACAAGTCTACATCTTTTCTATTCTTAATGACCTAGAGCAGCTTGTACAGCATCTGTACCTGTCTCTCTGACCGCCTCGGAGGGATGTTCAACATACTTGACCTCTTCCTTATAACTAATCCTTCTCCTTACGCCGTTAATCTTTCCTCTCCTCTCCGTTGGGCTCCTCCGATCATAACCTCATTACCTTAACTTGTCCTATTGCTCTGGTACAGCCTGCAGACCCTTCAGAGATGTGTCGATTGTAGGACTTTGGAGCTGCGGATTGGGAAGCCCTCAGGCAGTACTTCTTTGATTTTCCCTGGAATGATTATTGCTTCCATGGCTGGAAGCCATCTGAGTGTGCCTTGCACATTATGGAAGTTATTCTCTTGGGCATGCATACATACATTCCCTTCTCATATCCTTTGACCAATGCAAGAAAGCCTTGGTTTAATCACGCTTGTTCTAATGCTGTCCACAACAAGGAGGGGGCCTACAAAAGGTACCAGAGTCACCCACCCCTGAATCACATCTTTTATAAGTTTCTGCCCAGATTCGTGCTAAGTCTGTTCTTCGTTCTGCTAAAAATAATTTCATCCGTAATAAATGCTCTGAACTCTCCAAATTGAATTCTTCATGCTCCTTTTGGCACCTTGCCAAAAACCTTTCTAACAACTTTACCTCATCATCTTTCCCTCCTCTTTTCTACTCTGATGGTTCTGTAGCTATTTCTACTATTGATAAAGCAGACCTCTTTGCTGAAACTTTCTCCTCCAATTCCACCTTAGACGATTCCGGTGCTGTTCTTTCATCATTTCTCCCCTCTGATTTCCTCAAAGCAGACATTAAAATTTCTTCAGCTGATGTATTTTCTGCCATCACTGGCCTCAGTACTAACAAGGAATATGGGCCTGATGGAGTCCCTCCTGTTGTCCTCAAGAACTGTGCTTCTGTGCTTACACCCTGCCTAGGTAAGCTCTTTCGCCTTTGTCTATCAACTTGTACCTTTCCTTCTTGCTGAAAGTTTGCTCTCATTCAGCCAGTCCCAAAGAAGGATGACCATTCCCAACCCTCTAACTATCGTCCAATTGCTTTAACATCCTGTGTCTGAAATGTTTTCGAGTCAATTCTTAACAGAAAAATTTTAAAGCATCTTTCCTATCACAACTCTCTTTCTGATTGTCAGTATAGGTTCCGTCAGGGACACTCCACTGGCAATCTTCTCACCTACCTTTCAGACTCCTGGTCATCCTCCTTTCGGGACTTTGGCGAAAGCTTTGCTATTGCACTTGACATCTCAAAGGCTTTCGATCGAGTCTGGCATAAATCTTTAATTTCCAAAATACCCTCTTACGGTATCTATCCTTCTATCTATGCCTTCATCTATAGCTTCCTATCTTGTCGTTCTATAGCCGCTGTTGTAGATGGTCATCGTTCTTCTCCTAGATCTATCAACAATGGTGCTCCTCAGGGCTCTGTCCTATCACCAACTCTCTTCCTTTTATTCATCAATGACCTTCTAAGCTGTACATCTAACCCTATCCACTTGTATGCTGATGACCCCACCCTTCACCTTTCCATTCGGCTTCCGCAACGTCCATCTCAGCAGTTACTTCAACAAACAAGGGTTGAGACTGTGGGACACCTAATGTCTGACTTGGCTCGTATGTCTGACTGGGGTAAAAATAATCTTGTTGTTTTTAATGCATCAAAGACTCACTTCTTACACCTATCAACCCGACAAAATCCTCCACAGGAGTACCCACTAATGGTTAATTATATCCAGCTCAATCCTGCATCATCCTTGAACATGCTTGGGTTTTCAATCACTCAGGACTTATCTTGGAAAGTTCATATTACATCTCTTGTAAACTCTGCTTCCAAGAGATTAGGTGTGCTAAGCTGACTCCGTACCTTCTTTACCCCTGCATAGTTGTTGGCCTTATACACGGGTTTTATCCGCCCCTGTGTGGGCTACAACTTTCATGCGTGGTGAGGCTCCCCATACACAGCTCTTCTCAATAAGGTGGAGTCAAAGGCTTTTTGTTTCATTAACTCTCCTCCTCTTACTCGCTCCCTTCAACCTGTTTCTTCGCCGCACTGTTGCATCTTTATCTCTTTTCTATTGCTACTTCAATGGTCACTGCTTCTCTGAACTGCCTGCTTGCATCCCTCCACCTCTACAACGGGCACGTAGCACCCGTCTAGCAACAAACTCTCATCCCTTTTCTGTCCAACTCTCTAATGCAAGAGTTAACCATTATTCTCAGTCCTTCATATATGCAACAGGTCAACTCTGGAACTATCTCCCTCAGTCTGTATTTCCTACTTCCTATGATTTCCAGTCTTTCAAACGCAGTGTGTCCAGGCATCTCAAAATAAACGGATCTTGAATTTGGCTCCCTTTTGTATTGTTTTTGTTTTATTTTCTCTTGGAAGGAACGGTTTGCAGGTTTCTGGCCTTTGGTTCCTTCTTCCCTGCATTATTAAAAAAAAAAAAAATCGATAAACATTACATTTATACAAATAGCTTACACATGTTACGTGTGTATAAACATTATAAACAGGTAAGTCTGAGATTCTCAGCCTAATGACACGGAATTGTCCCTGGCCAGAACCTCCTAGTCTGCCTCATGCTTGCTAGTGTAAGCAACCTACTCTACGGTGTTCTGTGTTGCCAGCGTTTCTTTGGATACCCCCCTGTATCTATGTCGTGTTTTGTGCATTCATCTTATCTATGAAATGCCCATCTTTCTCTCCAGCTACTGGTGAGAAAAAGAAGAAGAAGACAATTACTCTTGAGGTGAAACTCAATATAACTGCCAAGCATGAAGGCAGCAAGCCCATAATGAGCATCACACGTGAACTTGGACTTTCGCAATCAATGATCACAGTACAGTATTCAATAAATAACAGATATTCAACATTTATTATAAAACTGGCTTTGTGTTAATGGCTTTGCCCAGCTGTAGGCTAATTTAAGTGTTCTAAGCATATTTAAGGTAGGCATGCCTAGGCTATAATGTTCTGTTGATTAGGTGTGTACTAACCCTGTCAGGTTTCTGGGCCGGGCAGATTATGTCTGTGCCAGAGTCAGCCACTCTCGCACTGGCCCACATCTTCCCACCGAGATATTTTTCTGTCATCACCCTGTGTCAATACAGTCTCCATGATAGAATGTTGGTTTTGGTGTCATTTCAAGGCTGAATAGTTGTACTTTATTGTAGTATGTTCAAAAAAGGAAAACAAAGAAAATAAAATGTCAAAATGACGAGGTGAAGTTAGGAGAAAACCAAAAATTTTATACCTTGCTGTAAGGGGGGGGGGGAACTAATAAAGATATATAAATCTAGTTTAAACCATGCAAAACTACAATATATTACCTTTACAATGACATGCAGATGATGGTAATTTCAGTATTTTATTGTACGATAACGCGAAAGGAAAGAGATGAACAATTTTTAAGAGTCTCGGCAGCATATTCTCGTCACAATATTTTCCTTTGATCGGTCAGTGTAAAGAAAATTTTTATGATAGAATGCTGGTTTTAGTGTCACTTTGAAGCTGAACAGTTGTACTTTCTTGTAGTATAAAAAAAAAAAAAAAAAAAAAAAATAAAAAGTCAAAATGATAAGTTGAAGTTGGGCAAAAACCAAAAAATGTATACCTTGCCATAGAAAAATATTTGGCAAAAAAAAAAAAATAAATAAATAAATAAAGATATATAAATCTCACTTAAACCATGCAAAACTACAATAAATCATTTTTGCAATAATACCATAGATTATGGTTATTTCTGATTTTACTGCACAGTAAAGTGAAAGTAAAAAGATGCATAATTTTTTATGATTCTAGGCCACATATTCACCTCATGATCTTTTTCTTTGTTTGGTCAGTGTAAATACATATTTCATGATAGAATGCTAGTTTTGATGTCATTTTGAAGTTGCACAGTGTTACCGATTTGCTGTAGGTTCAAAAATAAAAAACAAAATCTAAAAAGTCAAAATGACGAGTTGAAGTTGCGCAAAAAGCAAACATTTCATACCTTGCTATAGAAAAATATTTGCCAAGAATATAATAATAAAGTAACAAAGCCATGAGTCATAGCAGCTGTGCAGTACCTGGTATGCACAGAGTAATCATTCTGCAACATCATGCCTGAGTCTCTTTGTTAGGAGGCATCAATGCAATTTATAGTGAATACTTTACAAAAGTATCTTAAAATGGTAGGTGGTGGTGACCTTCATGCACTCACTTGATGTAGTGCTGCCTACTTCTTCCTTAGCCTTTATCATTCTTTTTCAGTGCCTGCCCTCCTCTCTTCCTATTTCTCCCATCTTTCCTGTCACTTCTTATTGCTTTTCTTTCCTTTACAGGTGGCTTTACATTGAGTGACAAGCCAAATGGTTTCCTGTAAGCCAAGAAACCATTGACAACACTGGGTGGTAACCTTATAACCAAACCATATGTGCTCCCTTCGTGTCAACAAGTGGGTTGGTGGAGAGTTAGTGCCCCTCCCTGTAAAACAAATACTGTAACTCAAAGTCAAATGGCCATCCCTTACGGGATTATGGCATCTGGCAATAGATAGACAGATAGAGAGATCTTAAAATGATGAATAAATTCATCATTGGAGTCTCTGAAATTGGATTTGAAGTGATGTCAAAAAGCATCATCAGAATCTCAAAGGGTTATGTGCATTTTTTACTTACGAAAAAATTTACTTACAAGCAGCTGCTCGGAACGTAACCAGTTCATAAGTAGGGGACCACCTGTACTTGTATGTTGTTATTAACAATCCAAAGGTGAGGATGGACTACAATATGGAATTCCAATATGCTCACAAGTCAAAGTCCAAATGGTGGAAGGGAAGGGTTGAGGAAGGACGTCAAGAGTGGTAAGTGTATACGCCCTGGTCAAGTGGTCAACTTCTGTGACAGCTACTTCACCACATGGGTATTTTTAAGGTTGAACATGGTCTGTGTAGCTGTGGAAACTGTAAAAATTTTCTATGTAATCACTGAATGTGCAGCATTTGGGGTAACCACATATAAGGTGAACAGTGCAAGCAATAAATGCATACACAGGAGGCCCACTGTTGTAGTAGTTGTAACCCCAGGCTCATCTGCATGTGAACCCCATGGACTACCGATTAAAATTGTCCTTCTTCCACAGTTCACCATCCTCTTTTGGGGATAAGGAGAGGAACAAACTGACCACTGTTGAATTCTGTTTCATATTAAAGGGGTTTAAGGTTATATCAAACCTTTCCTATTTGTAGGGCCTGTCCTAAGCTTAATAATCTTCTCAGGAGATCCCAAGAATGAAAAAAAAAAAAAAGTCCTTGAACTCGACAGGTTAAAAGCCAACCTGCATTTTAGTTTTCTCATGGATGTCTGCAACACATCTAAAATTCAGTTAAAAAATAAACAATAAATACAGTACATAATAAAAACTGTATATAAATAAACAATGTGGGGCAATAAGTTCTTCACATGTTTCCATACTGTTTCATAACCTACAAATTATATAAAAAAAAATCAGGCACAGACTTAAATTTGGGTAAAAATCATAGGAATTAGCACTTTTTTTCCCCCTTTTCCCATGCTGTACGTATCTATATGTACTTATGGGCTAAGGAAGGTGGATATAAAGACACTCCTGTCGATGTTAAGCGTCGCATGCCACCACTTGTCTGGGAAGTAGATGATCTGTCAAGGAGAAATGTGATGTCAGTGTGACATGGACCTATGGAACTCATTATGGGTCACATCAAAGTTGATCTTAAACTTAATATCTCTACTTTTTAGCTGTATCCTATAATCCATACCCTACTTGCTTGCACTACTGTATTTTGTTATAGTAAGCAGAAGCACCCATCATCCATTCACTTGATGCAGTACTGCCTACTTCTTCCTTCATGTCTATTATCAATTTTCTGTCTGTTCTCTTCTTTTCCTATTTCTTCCATCCTTTCTGTCACCATTTATTACTCTTCTTTTCATTTCAGGTGGCTCTACACTGAGTGACATGCCAAATGGTTTCCTGTAACTCAGGAAACCATTAACAGTGCTAAGTGATAACCACGTTGCATGATAATGGGGTGACACAGAGCCTACTGTGGTGCCCTTGTTAACTGGGTGGTGAGAACCAAATGTGACGTCCACCCAGGAAAAAACGTTTCACACTAATCCCCATGCCTCGCTGTGGTGATGCGCCATTAACTGCATGGAAATGACAGTTCACCGCATGGAACAGCTCTGCAGGAGTGGTTGATTGCCCGCAGTTGATGCATCTGCTTGATCAGACAGACTGGGGTAGCACTAGCGCCAGTACAGGGAGTCCCTGATAAACAAAACCCCAATATACGAAAATTCGAAGATACGAAAGTGAAAAAAAATAGGACAAATTCCTCTATACGAAAAGCATCTTATTCGATGGTACGAAAAGCGCTACGAGAAAATGTTTCAAATCTGGCACGTGATTGATTGCAGTACCACAATCGTGTGTGGCGAGGCAAGCAACTACCTCTGCTTTGTCCCAGGGTTGCCAGATTGGGCTACAAGTAGCGAATTGGGCGACTTTTGGAATCTGTGTTACTAAATTTTTAATTTTGCTACTTGCAACTTTTGGGGCTACTTTTAAAAAAAAGTTGGGCTACTAATGAGATGAAAGTAAAAGATTGATTATTGATTATGTATCATTTACTCTATAATTTAATTACCTTATGAAGACACACAAAGATATGGATTTATAATTTATCATATTCTCCCTCTTTAAATTTCCCGTACTCTCGTGTTAATCTCTGATTGGCTATTTAATTCAAACTGAGCGTGTGAGATTACCACCCTAGTCAGTTGTGTCTTCTGTAGAAGAAGACCTTCTTGATAATCTTCAGCTGTGAAGACATGGTCGTGGAGACTTACTGAATGATTTAAATACTGGTATGTAATTATAATGAGATGTGCAAGACAATACCTTCCTTTAGTTCCAAAAACAGTTTTAAGTTGAAAAAATGACTAAGTTCAGAAAGTAAGAAAGAGTTATGTTTTGTTAAGAAGAAGAAAGCTTAGTTCTGAGCATGTAAAGGATATGAAATAATTTAAGGAAAAGAGAAGTAAATTTAGTTAATGCAGTAATTAAGGAGTTCTGTGTTAACTTTAGGCTTACATCACTTTGAACAAGCTTACAGGTGCACTGCAGCAGCATTCAACTGGTAAGTCATACAAAGTTAATTTATCTACGTCTGTATGTATATGCTTGTATAAATAGATAGATAGACAGATATGTATATATACTGTACATAATTATGTTGGGCTACGTTATACCAAAATTCGCTACTTTTGAGGCCTGTTTCCGCTACTTTTGGTCACAAGAATCTGGCAACCCTGCTTCGTCCCAGTTTGTTCCCACTCCCCGGCTGTGTAATGCGTGCCATCTGTACTCCAATAACCTTTCACATCGCATCTTTCGCATCTTGCACCATGTCACCCGTGTCCTGCACCCTCGTCATCTTCTGTGGAGCCTCTCAAGAAGAAGCAGCACCAGACCCTGATGCTGAAGCGCAAGCTGGAGATTATCAAGAGGCATGAGGAAGGCCAGGGCGTGAGTGAGATCGGCCATGCCATGTGCCTACCTGTGTCAACTGTTGGTATGGTTACGAAGAAGAAAGCTCTACAAGAAGATGACAACCACTCTCTCAAGCTCACCTGCTGCTTACCAGGCCAAAAGGACACAGCAGCAGGATGGAGAAAATGGAACAGTTGCTCGTAACATGGATGGAGGACTGTCAGCAGAAAAGGATTCCTCTCTCTCTCTCTCTCTCTCATGCTTATTCAAGAATATGCCATGGAGATCTGGGGCAGGTTAGAGAGAGATGATGGTGTTTATTTATCAGTTACTCAGTATTTGATAAATAAACAACTGCTTAAAGTTCATTTACCTTTTATTAACATTTCTACTGCAGATTTAAGAGCTTACAACCAGCCTAGTACAGTACAGAGGAGTTAGAAGACAGTTTTGGGGGGGCCTCCTGGAACGAATCTCCTCATTTTCTTAAGTTTATGGGGAAAAATGCTTCAATATATGAAAAATTGACATGTGAAAGATATTCAAGGTACCTAACCCTTTCGTTTATGAGGGACTCCCTGTACCACCACCACCACCACCACCACCACCACCACCACCAACAACAACAACAACAACAATTTTGTGGCACAGAAGGCCTTCTTTTCCTTAAAAGTACCTTGAAAAATCCCTGTACCTTTGACAATGGAAGTGATAAGCTGAGGTAGGGGCTACTTTAGGCCCAATGCCTAGGTCTCACGCTGAGGTAGGGGCTACTTTAGGCCCAATGCCTAGGTCTCACATTACAGACAGCTATCTTATTATTTGTGTATTACAGGTAAAACATGGAACAAGGTGTGGAGAAGATTTGTAAGAGAACATGGACTTAATACAGGGAGGCAAGAAATGACTGCATAAAGATATAGAAGTGAATATGAACAGGATATGGCAATTTAAAGTCAGAAGGAATCGAAGTTATTTCACAGATTTGTCAATAGCAAGATGAAAATTGGAGACATCATAGTAGATTGAGAAATGGGGAAGTGATATATGAAAAGAATGTAAAAATGAAAGAGGTAATGACCAACAGGTTACAACCGGCATTTGTACCTAAAAACAAATTTATAGAATCTGCTGAAGAAGTGAAGACTCAACAACTATCCAAGACAGTAGTTAAAACAAAATACTACAAATGATGAAGAAATAACATATGATAAGCACACAGGGATCTCTGGATTGTAAACGATGGTAGATATTTATTGCACTGATCAGTAATTAGTGAAAGTTTATAATTTTCTTATTTATCCTAGTAATATGGGTTTCCAGAGCTTGCATAAGGTCTGTTCAGAAAGTATCTGACCTCATTTTTTTTCTCACCAATCAGTTGGAGGATAGGGGTGAGGTTTTGTGTAGAACAGTGCAGGACCTTTGTGAACATGAGTGATTAATGCCACCTGCAATGAGTGACTCAGTGGCTGTCAGGCCACCTGTGTTCATGATTGTGCACCTTATGCACAACAAACAAAAAAGTTGAACAACATTACTGCATCAAATTTTGCCAAAAAAATTGGTAATACCCTAGTTGAAACTATCAGGAAGATCCAGCAAGTCTTGGTGAATGAAGCCATGGGGGTAATCCAAATATAGGGGTGGTACAATCGCTTAAAAAATGACCAAATGTCAGTTGAGCACAATCCATGTCCTGGAAGGCTATCAACACGCAGGAGTGCTGAAAATGTGAAGGAAGTCTGTGATTTGGTCATAGGAAATCGTCAGTTGACTGTCAGCGATACTGCTAATGGAATTGGAATCAGCGATGGATCAGCACAAGTTTTAATGGATGATTTGGGCATGCGAAAAGATGCTGCCAAGTTCATTCAAAAGCTCCTTTCAGGTGAACAATAAGCTGTGCAGATAAGCAAAGTCAAAAGATGTGATGGAGTGTGCAAATCATGATCCAGACATTCTGAAGACTGTTATCACTAGAGATGAGTCTTTGGTGTATGGGTGTGATCCAGAAACCAAAGCAGTTGTCCCAGTGGAAGCATACAAGGTCACCTTGGCCAAAAAAGGCAAGACAGGTCCGCAGCAAGGTGAAATGCATGTTGACAGTTTTTTTTCGACTACCTTGGTGTTGTGCATCACAAATACGTACCAGAAGGTCACACTGTCAACAAACATTACTACCTTGACATTGTCCATCGTTTTCATGACGCAGTTTGGTGGAAGAGACCAGACCTTTGGAAAGCGGCAAGTTGGAAGCTGCACCATGACAACGCCCTTGCCCATTCTTCTCAACTGATTCAGGAATTTTGGAAAAGCACAACATCCAACAGGTCCAGCAGGCTCCTTACTCACCAGACATGGCTCCATGCGAGTTTTGGTTATTCCCCAGGCTCAAAACTCTGCTGAAGGGTTGAGACAAAAGAAAAGATCGTGACGAATGTGACGAAGCACCTGCAGGAGATACCGAAAGCTGACTTGAAAACCGTTTCAGGCAGTGGAAAGAACGCTGGGCTGCGTGTGTAAAGTCAGAAGGGGTCTACTTTGAGTGGGATTAGTACTCTAGCCCAACAGGTTAGCTATTTATTTTTTTTTAGAGCCTAAGGTTGGATACACTCTGAACAAACCCCATATTACTGTGTTATGGCATAATTTCATAATCCAGTGTTTGGCTGCCTTGTTTGGTGTTCCTTAAAAATTGACTAGCAAGTAAAATAATTAAATGCATAGTGAAGGGTGAAGGAAAAAGCAACTGGGAAAGTGTTTGATGTCCAGGAATCCACAGTTATAGCAGGCAACAGAAATGCCATCATACAGTATTATGGATGCCTACAGGGTATTCAGTAACAACTGAGATAAGAGCCACAGATGAGTAGTGAACAACACCTTTATACTGAAGGAACATTACCAAAGCTCTTTATAAGGAGGAAGGAACATGAAAATGTGCTCCTGGATTCAGCAGCAGTACATCAGCGGCCTCATAACTTCTATATTGCAGCAGCAAGGCACCATGGCACAAAGCCTAGAATGTTCAAGGCATCTCACGACAGGCCGAGTTCCCTTATGGAGACGAATGGGATTTGCAACACACAAATGACTGGAGAGAGGACAGATGTGGATGCTACTGCTGTATCACTATACCCTGACTACCTGAAAATGATCAACGAGGCTAACTATGAGGCTGATACCGGATATTGGACTAGACTGGTTTGATATGAGAGAAGATGCTAAAGTCAATGTACAATACATCTTCCTGAGGCACAGGCAGGGACAAGTGAAAATGGCAGACAAGCCTCATCTAAATGTGGTGTTTCGTATCAACTAGGCCAGGGCTTGTAAGATGAAACCACACAGCCAAGAAACCCCACTGCTTCAAAAGTACTACGCCATGGATGAGTTCAGTGTCTACTGGTATCAGAATGAGAAGGGCTGCATAACACCTGTTTGCGCTAAGTGGTTCTTGGAATTTTTTTACTGACTACAGGTGTCACTGCAAGCAGCTGGGCATACCGTTCAATGTCCCCCGCTACCCAGGGCACCTGTTCAGTCTGGGCAACATATGGATTGGAGTTCATGCCAAACAGTACTACTTATTTCCCCCTAGACCATCTGATAGCTGCCAACTGCAAACTCCATTATCATCAGTGAGTACACTGGTAGCTGAAGGAAGTCACTAACTCCATGGAAGATGCAGATGAAGATGATGATCCACTTGTGCCAGTCCCTTCTACCTACCTACCAACACCACAGTCACTACTCCAAACTCTGCATTGGGACTCCCCTCTGCTCAAGATGTATTTGTTGACAGTCTCTCAGTGGCAATGTTTTGGAAGAAATACAACCTCAACCACACTTTCAAGGCTTGGTCAGGAGTCAGAATTGCCACCATCAACCACACAGTGAGCACTAGTACCCCACCTCTGTAATCCATAGGGTGAGGGCGAGGTGTAAGCAGTAGGGGCAGCTATGGAGTGAGAGGCTGAGGTTGCTTGGGGTTTACCCAGCTGTGAGCAGGTGAACCAGGAGGAGGTACTGGGGTACTGATGGCTATGGTGAGGGTTTTCAGACAATCAGAGAAGGGGTAATATGGAGAGCTGACCCCTAAGAAATTTTGCACTATGAGATAGAGAAGCAAGATTGGTAACAGCAATACAGACAACACACAAACAAAAACTCTAAAGAACCAGAGATGCAGCAACAAAGTTTGACACACTTTAAGGTGGCAACTGTGTTTAACGGTACAGTGCATTGCCAAGTCAGAGGGAAGAACTGAACACTGGCCTAATAAATCTTCTCCAGTTTTAAGAGGAACTCCACCATCATAAAGTAAGCACCAGCACTACTGCAGCCCCAATCACTACAATACAATTCCTCAAATCCAAGATGGCTGTTTTTTTTTTTTTTTTACTGAATATTCTTGAAAACTGGAATTGTATTACTACCATCTGTTAGCCTACATGTATAGACACACTTGACTGGCATTCCCTTCATCATTCACTGTACCTAGGCTTTTATTTATAATGGGTTTGATGGTTCATGTGTGAAAATTCAGCAATAACAATGATGATTTTTTTTGTTCATGGTGACAGAATCACAAAACAAAATACTGTAATATGAAATCAATTTTGTGGTTCAAGTGAGTCAGTCTGAGCTAGCTTGGTTTACTGTACACTATTTTGGCACTCTTTCAATATGAGTGACCGTGGAAATTAAACTAGATGATTTCGGTAGTAAACATATATGGTATGCTTAAGAGATGTCGTGGTATCAGAGGCAGCCTGAGAGATAATGGTGATTTTATGTGTGCAGCGTGTTGGGAAGAGCAGGTGGATATTGTCAGGCGTGAAAGGATTGAACTTGCTGGTGAGTCTCTTGGGTGTGTGGAAGAGTTTTGTTCTTTAGGAGACATGTTATATGCTGAAGGTGGAGCTGGAGCTAGCTCTGTGGCTAGAGAAGTGGTTGGAAGAAGTTCTGGGAGCTGTTGCCTCTCCTGACACTGAGAGGGCTCTCCCTACATGCTAAGGGAACTTTGTATGCAGCATGTGTTAGGAGAGTAATACTGTATGGTAGTGAGAACTAGGTGGTAAAGGAAGAGGATATTTGCAGGCTCAGACACACAGAATTGACAATGATTAGGTGGATATGCAGTGCGTCCTTGTGTGCAAGGCGTGGGGGGGCTGAGTTTACGATGGATGAGTTCAGAGGTAGGATGGGATTGGAGTGTATTGGTGTTGTGATGAGGAGAGGTAGACTGAAGTGGTTTGGGCATGTGAAGAGGATGGGGGATGATAATTGGGTGCAGAAGTGAGATGCATTAATACTGGGGGTGGGGTTCCGAGGGGTTGACCGAAAAAGACGTAGGGCAAGGTCATTAAGTGTGACCTCAGGGATAAGTGCCTGAACAGGGAGGCTGCCATAAATCGAGCAGCAGGGAGAGCCACCATTAGGTGACCAAGGCCAATGCATGCAAGCATGCTGGAGCCTTAAAAAACGAAACAAAACGAAATGAACTCCCTCCCAAGAAACTGATTCTTTCAAAATTCCATTTTAAAACTAGTATTTCTGGAAATCTGGAATCTGGATTTTGGGGACTGCACTGTACTTCAGCACAGCCAACAAAGCTCCTCTTCAATCATAATTAGCTGAAGATAACAACGATATCAAAATGAATGAGCGATTTATGAGTGTAAAGCGAGGCCCAAGATATGGCACAGCAAGAGGTGCTGCTGGGGAGGAGGAGGCAAGCCATCCTCTGAATCCTTGGGAAAAAACATCCTCCCAAGCCCTTCAGTCCTCAAAGTTTACAGAAGATCTTCATTCATTTGCTTTTCATTTTCATAGCCTGATATAAGCATTAAAATCTACTGCTGCTTAATTGTAGCTGGGTGAGAATGTAGTGTCAGTGCAGAGCAGGTGTGATGGTCAGAAGAGTCGGCTGGCAAGTGAGTGAGCCAGTCAGCTACTGCCAGTGGGTAGGAGATTGGTGCAATGTCTGGAGGGACATTTTTCAACTAATCCAGGCTATGACCCAAGCAAAGGTGTTCTAACATTATGGCTTTTGGTAGTAATCTTCCCACTATCCGACATAACAGAGCTAAAAGCATGACCGGAAAGTGATCCTGTCCGGATGGTGGCCCTGAAGCTTCAGCACTGGTCATTCATGACCCTAACCTAACCTAACCTAAATCAGAAAACCACCCACCTACTTCCCTACCGGACAAGCATAGCACTTATTTAAGTCCCCTTTCACATAAATAATGTACACAAAGCATAAATTAACTAAATTTTAACCAAAAAATGATGATTTACAGGTGAGTAAGGCATAGGTGCTCACAACTTGCTAGAAAGTGTAAGTATCAGACATGGAAATCACTATGAAAATCACCCTTTCTCACACCATATGCATTAAATAATGGACACAAAGCATGAATTCATTGAATTTTAACACAAAAATGATGATTTTGAGGTAAGTAAGGGACAGATGTTCATGAGTTGGCAGCTTAGTGTAAATAAGTATCGGACATGGCAATCACTATGAAAATGATCATTTCTCACATCTTATGCACTAAAATATGGGATACAAAGCATCAAATAAATAAACTGTTACCAGAAAAAGAGTTAGGTATGGCAAAGGTGTTCACTGTTCACCAACTGCACCGGACATTCTTGACCCTAACCTACCTACCTCCCTACCGGACATGCATAGCACTTATTTAAGACCCCATTCACATAAATAATTGGCACAAAGCATGAATTAATCGAATTTTAACCCAAAAATGATGAATTTGAGGTGAGTAAGGCAGGGGTGTTCACGAGTTGGCAGGTTAGTGTAAGTAAGTATCAGACGTCACAATCACTATGAAAATCATCATTTCTCAAATCTTATGCACTGAAATATGGGATACAAAGCATCAAATAAGTAAATTGTTACCAGAAAAAGAGTTAGGTATGGCAAAGGGGTTCACTGTTCACCAACAGCACCGGTCATTCTTGACCCTAACCTAACCTAACCTAAATCAGAAAACCACCTACCTACCTCCCTACCGGACATGCATAGCACTTAAGACCCCATTCACATAAATAATTGGCACAAAGCATGAATTAATCGAATTTTAACCCAAAAATGATGATTCTGAGGTGAGTAAGGCAGGGGTGTTCGCCAGCTGACTACATAATGAACATAAGGAAGAGACATGATTATTACCGAGAAAATCACCTTTTCACAGCCTATGCACTCAAATATGGGACACAAAGCATGAAGTAAATAAAATGTAACCAGAAAAATTACGATTTAGAGGTGTGTAGGGCAAAAATGTTCACCAGTTGACTAGATAGTGAACTTATGTAAGAGACATAGTAATCACTGAGAAAATCACCTTTCACAGCCTGTGCACTCAAATATGGGACACAAAGCATGAAGTAAATAAAATGTAACCAGAGAATGAGGATTTAGAAATGATTATGGAAAATATTTAGCAGCTAACAATGTTTACTTACAGTCCATGATTGTTGTTTACCCCCACCTCTAAGGTTTTTACAGGGGTCATAATTGCTCTTGAAGCATGTCCAGTAATCCAATGTTTAACTACACTTAATCCTTAGCACTGTGACTTATGATTATTTAAACAAGAACGAAAAGATACCCAAACGATCAGACAGCCGTCCACTGTTCATGGGAGTTGAGACAGAACTAGGAGGAGGGGGGTAGCGTGGGAAGGGAGCTGGACGGCGCACGTGGGAAATTCAAACTGGCGGGGTAAAAAAAAAATCTTTTTTTTTTTTCTGGGGGGGGGGGGGG